>VHZZ01001278.1:75174-94570 GCA_009801015.1 Silene noctiflora | reverse complement strand
TCATCGTGAATAATGCCAGGTATTTGTTTTTTCATTACATGATTATGTATATGTCCTCGGAGCTCAGCTTTTATTTTAATAAATTAATGTAATTACGTAAAACGTGTTGATAGGGTTGGTTTTGGATATGAGAAAAAAGAACATACATCGGATGTATTACCTCATACTTTATTTGTTTTTGAGCATATATTTATTTTTTCTGAGCTTATTACTTCAAACTTTATTTGTTTTTGAGCATATGTGTATTTTTTTTAGCTTATGAAAGTTTATATGTTAATTTTTTTTTATTTTTTTTTTGTCAAAACTCAAATTTAACTAAGTTTATATGTAATGTTTTTGAGTTTTATTGTAATTTTTTGAGCTATTCATGAACTTAAAAACTTTATAGTAAGACTCATAATTTTTAAAACAAAATTCAAAAACTTTATTATAATGCTCAAAAATTATAAAATTGGTGGTAATACATCGGATGTATAATTCACTTACTGGGTATGTATGCAAGATGGGGCTTTGTTGTTGCGATTGTTACCATATTCTGAGTTGGGCTTTAGCACATAAAGGAATTTATATCCTCTCCATTTTCTTCTCTCCATTTCCTCTCTAATACACCCATGTTTTAAAATATTTTCTCTCACCATCCATTAAAACTTTATTTTTATGAAACGATTACAGGCATTGGATCATCACAATCAGGGGCGGACCCAGGATTTAATGTTTGGGGTAGTAAAAAGAAAAAAAATAGTTTATTAATATAAATGTATTATTCTCGGGTGTTACAGATGGGCTTGTTATCGGCTTTAACGATGATCGTATTGATTAATCGCCCAAGACTAATGTTCAACCTTCATTGTAAGTGTATTGCTTAATGTGGGTAGTGTTTATAGAGGATCTATCTACTCCACCCTTTCACTGATTTCTTTATTCAATAGGTAAAGAAACCCTTTTGATCTCAACTTATGTTCTTTTTTTTTTTTTTTCTATTTTAAATTCCTTCGTTACATTTTTGAATTTTTTTTTGTTATAAACTTAAATATTGTAGAACAAATCACTTCTTTTTATTTATTTAAGTAAAATAAATTCTTTAATTGTCATACGAGTTGATATCGAGATCAGGTATATGAATTGCATAGCTTGAGTATCTAAGAACAGTTGTGATTCTGAATTACGGAGTATGTTGGGTTAAGTTGAGCTTGAGTTCATTTCACATTGAATTTATGTCAACGTTTGCTTTGTTTGATGACAATTTTTTGGTTTTATTCATGTTCTTTTAGTCATAGTGCGAGAAAAAAATATTATGAAATGAATGGTGAAACACATGGAGATATTAAATGCCAAAGTGAATCTTAGTTAAGCCTTCATCTAAGTACACAGTAGCATGAGAAGTCTTATAACTTAACTTGAATGTCATATTGATCTTCATWATTATATGACGGTCTCTATTTGATTCTGCTATTCATTTGGCTACCAATAACTTCTATCGGTTTAGGTGAATACTAACATTTGATCATATTTTTTAATTTTGTCATTTTTTTTTTCAAATTTTCTGTAGTTTTCATTATGCCTATGTGAGGTCGAGGTATTAAACGTCAAATTGATTGATCGAGCCACCAAGCTTTGTATGTTTCGTTATTTGAATTTTTCTAATTTGTGTTACGATTTACATGCTTTTAAATTACAATAACTGGTGGTGAACAAAATTGTGTTTTGGTAATTATTTTTTATTGCTATAAATGTTATTTATGGAGCAACAGATCCAATATTGACTCTTCTACATCGTTATAAAAATTGGTTGTTCTAATGTTATGCCTCTTTTCCCTTCTCATTTTTTTTGTATAAAAAGAGGTTATCATGAAGAGAATGACATTGTTAGTCATTTTCCCCAAGGAGGCCGTGTTCAAGACTATAACTAAGCCACCAAAATAAGATAAAACTACTGATAACTGATTTTATATGCTAACACCATTTGTTTTTATCTCACTCAAATAAAGTTGGATTTAAGAACTGTTTATCGAGCTAAAGATTTGTGACTACAGTTTTGTGCATCATATTCTCATAGATGGTGAAGTTTGTAGTAGTGTCCGATGATAGTGTCCTAAACTTGATTTTACTTTTCCAATGGAGTTAATTATGGTTTAACTATTTGGAACAAGTGGTATTTATGGGTGAAAAATGCCTCAAAATGATTTTTAAGTTATATGATTGCTTAAGATGGTTAACAACAGCTATAGTAGCCTAATAGACATATTGCAAAGTAAAATTTAAGAATACGCTTTATAGTTTTTAGTATACCGGTTTTTTGTGATTCAAGAGCATTAGTTATTAAAAATTGACCATTTACCCCAATCCCCCTACATTCCATCAATAAGACCGCTGGAGTATTAGTGTATTACCTTTCAGAAGAGTACAATTGCGAAAATATCAATTTTGGTACTTGATGATGGGTTTGAGGTTTGGCAGGTTGGCTGCTATATTTCTTGGATGAAACTCATTTAGTTTGTAGTCACGTCTTTACATTACTTTAAAGCAACGACTCGGTGAATTGTTTTTCTTCTATTTTGTCTTTACAAGTGATTTCACAATCAGTTTCGCACTTATTGATGATCGATTTGGGCTTTTCATGTTACTTGGTTAATTGGAAGATTAGTTTTTGGCATTTGATAGATTGTAGCCTCTTAACGAATATATATGCATACGTACGTAGGCATTGATCAGTTCTGGCTGACCTTTGCCTAACATTTTTTAGATTTAATATCCTAATATGTGGAACCTAATTTTTATCTATAACTATGATATGGGATTAATTCACATGTGATACTAATACACGTGTCCATTTTCACTACGCAGATCCATTGAACATAAATGAAGCTTGCTTGCTATGGATTTTGAGGAAGGCAGTTCAGCTGCAAGATTCAAGAGAAAGAAGATCGTGTGAATGCAATTATGAAAGATATCGACTTTGTTAGTGAATTCATAAGTTAGATATAAATATTTTTTTTTAATGGATTTTTTATGCTTTATGCATTAAAAAATTTCAAATATTTTTTTTTCCACATTTGTTAGTCTCTTATGAGATAAATGATGGAACCGAGACAATTCCTAATCATAAATGGTGCTCCATAACTTCAAAGTATTCAGTATAAAGATTTTAAAATTTTCTGGATGTATTCTTTATTTTGGATGGTGTTGAAAGATATACATTACTGGGTAAAAGGTACCATAAAAGGACCTAGAAAGAGCATATTTTATTATATATAAATTTCGATTTTTAAAATAAGATATTTCGCCATATCGCTTAACTAGAATAATAAGATATAAACTTAAATTTCATTAAGGTTACCTGTTTTCACGAATATTCTAAACCTCTTTATGGTGAAGAAACAGCAAAAAAAAGATGGGTCGCACACTCGCACTCGATTCCAACAAAARCGTCAACAGAAGACTCAGACAAGATATGTCAATTAATGGAGAAGTAAATGGTGATGACAATTGCAAGAGTTGATGTAGGAGGTGGGCATGATTGAAACAATCATGATTCATTTACTTCTAATAATTTCATCAAGTCTTTTATTTATTTTCAAAWAAATAGCAAATATTTGAGTAGATTAGTTGTGACTTTTCACAAAAATCATCGTGAATAATGCCAGGTATTTGTTTTTTCATTACATGATTATGTATATGTCCTMGGAGCTCAGCTTTTATTTYAWTAAATTAATGTAATTACGTAAAACGTGTTGATAGGGTTGGTTTTGGATATGAGAAAAAAGAACATACATCGGATGTATAATTCACTTACTGGGTATGCATGCAAGGTGGGGCTTTGTTGTTGCGATTGTTACCATATTCTGAGCTGGGCTTTAGCACATAAAGGAATTTATATCCTCTCCATTTCCTCTCTAATACACCCATGTTTTAAAATATTTTCTCTCACCATCCATTAAAACTTTATTTTTATGAAACGATTACAGGCATTGGATCATCACAATCAGGGGCGGACCTAGGATTTAATGTTTGAGGTAATAAAAAGAAAAAAATAGTTTATATATGCATGTAAAGGAATTTGAACTCGGGGCAATTGGTGGAAAGCCAAAGCTTTTACCATTGAACCACAAGATGTTTATTAAATATTTAATGGAATAATATTTACTTATTATCTACTATTCAACAATAATTGGTGTAGCAAAAGCCTATCTTCTAAACCATTTTTTTAATATTTGGGGTAGTGGCCGCCACCCGTTGCTACTAGGTGGGTCCGCCTCTGATCACAATACTTAATCCGGATAGTTGATAAGAAAATGAGGTCTTTTTCTTTTAAGGAAATGGAGAGAATCCGGACCGCACATAAAGAGCCGAAAAACAAGACATTAGACTTTTAGTAGTAGCTATAGTTGATGATTTATCGTAGGTTCTTCAAGGTTTCACATATGACTATACGAGTAGATCCTTCTTTAAAATTTAGGTGACTTGGTGTATTGCATATAAACAATATACACATGATTATCTTTACATATCAAATCGTTTACTATATAATAACTTTGTATTTAAGTTATATTAGGTATGTTAAGAAACTTTGTACCTCGTAGCATATTTATAGTAATAAAACAATATTTTTTTAACATCTTTGTATGGTAAATTCAAGTTATAGTTAATTTAATCATCAAAATTACATTGTGCAATGGCACAAAATTGGTCATAAGAAATCTGAGTGCCCGCGTTATTAGGGTAACTGTCTTAACTGAGAGTAATAAGGGAGGTAGAGTCTATATTGCTCGAATTCAACAAAGTTTTCTGTTAGGTTTGAGACAAACAGTTCACAGTGACGGTATGTTTTGCGATGACAATCAACAAAAGTTAAGGACAATAATTATCCCATGATGGTCTTTACCTTCTTAGACCTGTTTTTAGTCATGGCAAACTTTACGTTACTCTCTCCAAAGTGACCTGTAAAAAAGGTTTGAAAATACTTATTTTGATGAATGAACCGAAACATGTAATTTAACTTCAAATGGGTTGTATTTATCATTTTCCTTAATAATATTTAACCATGTGTTTGTGTGAAATTCTATTTTTTTGTAATGTTATTTATATTGATTATACATATAATAATTCAATTATTTAAACATCTACGGAGTACATATTTTCACAAAATATTTATATTTCCGTTGTTAGTAAGTCACCTACATAATAAAAATTATATATAGACTCATATTATACCCGTGCACTTATGCACGGGTTACACACTAGTAAGTTTTAAAGTCAATCAAGACCAATTACAAGAAAAGCAAACGGAGTAGCTGATCCGACACAAATGGCTAAATATTCATCCGTAAATATATATTTTGCAACGGAAATCACGATTTGCGATGGATAAGGCGTTGGCAATTCTCGTCACAAACCATCATTTTAAGACCAAAAGAAAACTTATCAAATAATTGCAACAGAGAATCCAGTCACCACATGCTTAAGCAATCTTATTTCAAAATAAAATCGGATTTGCAATAGAATTTCGTTGCAAAATAAGATAATGTGACGAACAGGACCAGGATGTAGTTCGATAGCTCATGCAGAGGGAGATCGTAAAGTAATTTGCCTAAGGGATGTTGGGACCTAGAACTTGCTGCTTCTTCAGATGACTTGCTTCGGCCATTAAACGGAGCTGAGGCCGAAGAAACACCCCGAGCCATGTACACTTGAATTTTTGGCAAACACTGTTCTAATTGTTTACTAAGCTGTTTAACTCTTAACATACTCATACAGAATATATCACGTCACCAATGAGGCAAAGGTGTGTTAGCCTTGGTCGAGAGTGTTGAGACGGAGGTTTTCTAGACGATAGGCAGGGGATTTCGCTCCCTTCCCTTCATATTGTACTGACATTGTTCCTCCTCATATAGAGCAGGGAATTCATCACGTAAAATATCGTCTCAGGTAAGTTTATCGTAAACTTTGTTATTTCCTAAACAAAATCCATCTAATAATCTTTCTCAAAACTCGAAAATACGAGCAAAGCCAAGGAATTCCGAACCACTAAAACAACAACTGCACTAAATCAACCTACTAAACATAAATACTCAAATTATCAAATTTTAGTGATGAAAAAGCTAAAAGTCATGTAAATAACATCGCCTAACAATTCACCGGGATAAAGAGAGTACAAATAAAACGATAATGACCCTTTTAACAGTTTAATTTATGATGTTGCCATCTTCATCGACAATCATAGTCTTCGCTTGTTCCTGCATTTTCTCTTGAATTTTCATCACAACCGCTTCTTTTTGCGCTTTAGCAGCGAAAAAAGCTTTAACTTCAGCAGATTTATTTGGCCTTGTTTTCGGCCTAGCAAACATTTTCGAAAATATACTCCACCTTCTTTTAGTTTTGGCTAGCTTCTCGATTTCCTGTCTCATTGTTAAACACTCTTTTTCGAGCTCAGTAACACGGTCTCTAACATCACCAACAACCACCAACTGTCCGTTTTCTTCAGCATCATCCTGGTTCCGATTTGTTGAGGTGTCGAAATTACCCGGTGGTGCAAAAAACCACCCTGAGATTTGTGTTCGAAGCCTTAATTGTTCGAAGAACAGTACTTGTACAATCACACGTAGAGGTAATCTTTCGTTTTGCGCTGCGTGTGTGCTTGCTTCTAGTGAAAGTTTTTGGCAGTTCATCAACCTACATATTTGTTCTCTCTCGGATTCCGTCAACCATGGATGCGCCTGCAACGAAAACAATCCCAAATTTCACACTCCATCTGTTTCAGCGCTAATTCTCATTTAGACGGGCCTTTTCCGTATGAGATTAAAAAAGACAAAATGTGACCATTTTACGATAAAATGTTATATTTCCTGGTAAAATGTTAACGTCAGTTTAATTATAACATTTTATCATTAAACGGTCACTTCTTATTATAAAATGTTTAAGACATTTTCTCGTCTTACGGGAGACTTACTACTGTTTCAGAATTACCTTTCGAAATAAATCAAGATCACATACCTTGAGATAGATATCAATGGCGTGATAAAAGCCGTCATATCGAGTCCTAGCATAATCAGGGATAGCGGCAGCAAGAGACTGAAACTTAGGAAGCTTGACATTAACATCGGGAGCGACCTCTGCGAGATACGAATCCACGAGTTCAGCTACCAAACTCATCGAATTAATAGCTTGCGATGGATCCACCATTTGCGCATTATCTATTGTCATCGGAGAAGACGTTCCGGACATACTCAGCTGCATTTGCATAAAATGATCAACAACCCTCTGAAAACAATCCAAGTCATACATCGTCTCTACTGAAAGATTAGTGTTCGGAATTAGTAAATCGACTAACGATGCTTGATCTAATTGCGAACCAACCCTTTTCTCCAAATTTTCGACACATGATGGGCTCGCGTGTAAGGACATAGCTGTCTTAAGGAGTTTTAACAAAAACTTAGTTGGTGTGACACCCTTTTGAGTAGGGACTATATTCACAATTTCTTCGAGAAGTTGTCGTTGATCAGACTCTGGCGGGTTATGATCGGGCTGAGAAGAACTCGCCTCAACAATCTCCTCTACCGGACTTGCTTGCGCGTTCATGAGAGGGATATTTTTGTTAGCGTAATACATTATCGAACCTGCAACTCTTTCAGGTTTCATTCCTCTGGCCTCAACGGCTTTAATAAACCGCTTATACAACAAGAAACTAAGAGAAGCCGTGTCATCGTACCACCAATCGTTAACAGTCGTGTTTAATCTCTTGGAAAACGATATCCCGTTCCACAACGGCTTATCCGTAGAGTTCTTACTTTGTCCTCCGGAAATAGGCCAACCAGACAAACTCGGATCAGAACAGGCCTTGATTGCTAAAGAGTTGATGCACCTCGAAACAACATGCGCCTTCTCGGCGTGACTGAGAACTTCTTCACATGTTTCGAGAGCTTGCATCGAGTCGGTCCAACTGTTAAATACTTCACTTAAGAATGCTTCAGTTTGTGCAATGAGATTTCCTTCACCATATTCTTCAGTCATTTCAAGAAATTCCCCTGCACATCTTAGAATTACGACATTGAAGGACGTAATTTCGAGTTTCATCCCGTAACAAAATTTCGCGACAAGTTCAATTGCCTTTGATCCACCCGGTAAATCATCAAGTTTGACAATGCAATTTGATCCATCTTCACTTTTGAATTCTCCTATCCGCTTTTCTAATAATCCACTTCTTGAGATTAAAGGAAACTGATAAAATAGAAGAACAAAAAAGAATTAGATTAGATTACCATTTCATGTGCAGGTACATAAACACACGAGTTCTGTATAAGGCGGTTGTAAATGTGAAACGGATAAAAATACGTATACATTACTAATCATATATTCGGTTTTTTTACCCGTTTCACAATTAAAACGATTTAAAATGAAAATTTACGAGTACATAGAAGTATCTTGTGTTTTTAAGTTACCTTGTGTAATTGGAATATTGTATCCCCAGCTTCAATTGTAACATCACTTGCAAGACCGGATGAACATAGCCTAGAAAAATTGAACATTATTAATCACCAAAATGAGCAATTCTCCTATAGTAAAAAATCGAGTTTATGATTCTTAGCAAAATTGAGTTTATGTCGTACATAGTAAAAAATTCTAGAATATGTCATAAATGCTAGTACAATGAACTTACTCGAGTACATTGAACATATATAGCTCTCTACCATCTTGCACAAAACATTGGAGAAGTAAAATCCTTTTATTTATATACAAATTCTTATTTGAGATGATAAAACTAAAACTCGTTTTTAAAAACTATTCCTAATGTCTCGCATAAGTATTAACTTCGGTCATATTTTTGTGTTCCATTTTATGTATTATAACTTATTTTTCTAACACACTTAAAATAAAGAAAAAAGGTGTAAATCATATTCATTTGATGATTTGTCGAAAAATAAATCTAGTATGACATAAATATATATGACAAAAGATTGGCTTTTGCTCATTTTGCACCACACAATAATTTACTTTCATTTAATTGGTTTTGGAGTCATAATAATTAAAGAGGATCACACGAAATGAGATCCAATTAAAAAACTAAACGAGATGGATAAAAATTTGTCGAAGACTTTCCAAAAAAAAGAAATTATCCAAGTATTTTCTCTATCTCGGTAAATAATTATTCTTGTCTGAAATTCTCATCACATATTTCAACGATAGTATAGCAATTGATCTGGACGGAGTACGGAATTATAATAATATGATTATATACATTAACAAACTAACAAACTAACAAACTTATTTAGCCATACATAAGCCATAAATAAACAATGATAAAATGTTAGAAAATGTTGCATACACCATTTTCAAACACATATGTCATCTATACATGACATATATTAGATCATTTTATTATAAATAATTTCAAGATAATTGAAAAAAAATTACAATATACGATCATAAAATTATAAGAAATAAAAAATATTACCAAGCTTGGCCTTCACGTCGCAAAGTATCAGATTTCGAACCCAATCTCATGCACGCCATGCTAATACAATTGTTGAATAATGAACCTTTAGGATTAACAATAGAAATACAATAACAAAATGAAACAAGTTAGATGATAATCAAAACATTAAGAAATCGTCGAATTAAGTGAGAATTAAACAATACTCCCTCCTATTATATGCGATTGCAACCTTTCATTAAAATACTGTTTACATATAATTAATTAATGTTGCAATTCCGAGGAATAGGAGGGAGTACCAACTAAGTGATTGTTCGGTATGTTTTTTAGTTATGTACCTTGAATCTTCTAAGAATAGATTCATAAGAAATAATACTTTTTTTTAAGTTGATGATTAACAATAAAAGGAAGGAAATAAAGTGATGGATGGTGGCAAAGAAATAGAAAGAAGTTGCGAGTCTAAAGGATAGTTTTGAGAGATTAATTCAATAAAATGAGTGATTTGTGAAACCTTAAAACTAGGGATTAGTAGACCACATTATTTATGACTTTGTCTATTTCATTGTTTCTTAGATGATGATTATCAAATAAAATGTTTATACTTTTTTGTATTATTAGAATGTAGTTTTATGGTCGATCGTGTAACAAATCAAATACGAGTATTTAATTATGTAGTTAGCTTATCGGTTACGGTTATACTCGTCACCAAGTTGTTTGCTAGTTTAGATAGTAAAGAAATTAAAACGATGATATTTAAGACCTAAGTTTGAATCCCGTTAAACATAATTGTCTATCATTTCATTTAATATACATAGATGATGAATATTCGTTTATCAAAACTAGTCACTTCCATATTTTAACTTTAATAAGTTAATAGTGTTTTCAATCACAGATTATAAATATAAGAGTAATAATATCCATACTCTATTTACGATTGATTCGCTTTGGTTCAATTGAGAACGATCCAAGGATCAAAGTTGCATCAACAACCATCTCCTATATACTAAAAGATTAACACATCTTAAAAAATCCCGCTCAAAATTCTCGCCCATCTGACTAAAATTCTTACTCTCTAACCAAATCTTTTCTAAATATACTTACTATTAATTGACTCCACTAATTAGCTACACTAATTGACAAGTATATACCATAAATACATATATACTGAAATGATTTACACAATATTCAGCAATCTCTACCTAGATTATCTTGCAAATTTATTGCCTTCTTAATAATATTATAATTTCAAACTCCTTACATTCCCAATCTCTACAATAAGTACATATAAATACAGATATTGTTTTTACCGGTTCTCTTTACAAGTCTAATACGTGTTTTAATTAGATTTTACATTTAATTTAAATGTATTATTAATGTCATAAATTATTCTTAATAGTAAAGTGTAATAATATTAATATTTTAAGGCAAAAATAACTTAACTTTTTTTAACGGTAGATAAATTATTCTTAATGTTAGAGTACAATAATATTAATATTAATATTAACAGTTAATTTATACAAGTAATTTTATTGAGACCACCTCTTTATAAATCAAATCTAAAAAATACCGTGCTATAGCACGGGATCTACACTAGTATAATATTAATTTGGTTCACTATGATTTAACCAAAGCATGATGATTATGTATAATCCTCGATTCATATCACTTAATTAATATACAATTGAGCTGAAAATCCACTCATACCACTCTACAGGGATGTTTGGTATGAGCATAAGAAACAAAAATGAATCATAATAGTGGCACAAGGAGCAATAATTCTTGTATATATAAAATTATTTTACACAAGTGTTATCGTAAAATTAGCTGATATTTTGCCTAAATAATTTCACCAAAATAAATTCTACCAACTAATACTTCTCCGAAATAAGGGTGTCAAGGTCTTTGTTGTATATGGTTTTGCAATATTTTATTGTAAAATCATTTTTGTAGGAACCTAAAAGATACGACAACCTAATTTCTTAGGTGTTTGATTTGGAATTAAAAGGAGAAAATTAGACCATATTATCCACCATCCAAAAGGGACAAATCCTAAAAACCACCAACATCCATCTTCACCATCACCTAGATGTGGATAGTGGACCGGGTTGGGCAGCCCAGGCTGGTGTGGAGAGGCTTGTGCCCACACTTCGGGCCAAGGGTAGGTGGGCCATAGCGAACCAGGCTGTGAAAGGGGTGACCCTGAATCTGCCGGATTTGTTAGTGGTTGGCGGGCCTTGTATGTGAGTTTGGTAGGGAAATGATCGTGTAAGGCTTCATCACCTATAACAGCCCGAGCCGTCCCGGCTAGAGTGGGTTATACAGGTCATATGGGTTAAGGTATCGAGCTAATGCGGGTCGGGCCAGCCCACAATGAGGCCCGTCTCTACCATCACCCACCCCTTCCCCTACCCCCATCGCCCACCACCGCTTCCTACCCTTGCACAATTAACCCCATTGTTGTAACACGTATCATTGTTGTAAGCGATTCATTCAATTCTTCTCCCAACTCATCCAAAACCTTATTCTAAAACTTGGATAAAGAAAGAAAAAAGTTTTTAACAAACATAATTTAAGGAAAAGGAGAGTTTCGTTCTTTTTCACTATTTAGAAACCTTATACCAAACTCAACCTTATGCGAATGCGTACACACTATTAATAAACATCACATCCATAAAAGCGCAATTTGCAAAAACCGACACCAAAATAAAATTAACCCAAAACTCAAACCACTTTTATTTTCCAAAAATAAAAGAGTAGCTATTGGGAGCTTGAAAAGCCAGAGACATAGATCGGGGTTGGTTTGATCTCTCATCAGTTACAACATTTGCTTTTCTTAAATTCAATTCAAATCACACTAACCCTAGCACTGACCAAATTCCCCAATTTCATTCAATTCTACTCCCATCGCCCCCAATTCAATCAGGTATTTCCTCTATTTATTTCATTCTTAGGCGTTAATTTCAATTGCGCTTTGATTACAATGCGTTTGTTTCTCTAATTTTAGGGTTTCTTTTTCAGATTTCTAATTAATCAGGTAATTATATTTGTTAGCTACATATCAGATCTGACGCATTGTACAATTGTAGGATGACTTAGATTAGTAACTGAGCTTCAATTGGGTGACTGTGTATTACGACAATAACAACATTTTCCGATGTTTCGATGGCTTTCGTAAATTGCGAGGTAAGGGGGTTTGAGTGTGTACATATAAAGGATCTAGAAAAGACAATTTCAAATATCTAGCCACGACAATCGAATTGTCTTGAATTATGCAATTCCTTATACTCTTAGACAGTGGTATAAATATTGGAATTGATCATTTATCAACTATACTCGGTAAATGTTGGGCAAATACCCTTTTATGACGGCCGATTTTTGAAACCATGTGATGCGGGACATGTGGCAATTCAACCCCGTCAGTTAGCTTGACTGGTAAAAGTGTTGAAGATCGATACACTGATACTTGTGACCTAGATTAGATTCATAACACACGTGCTTCAAAATTTCCCTTGTGGCCCCTTTTTACCCGAAAAGAGAGAAAAAACATCTAGTGCCTTGTATTTTATTGGCTGTGACCATCAAGTTGAAGAAACGTGACCGCATAAATCAATGTTATTAATGTGTACCAAGACTTGGCAAACGCAAGGTGATGGTGAAGGTCGCTGGTGTTGGAATGCTCATGGGACGAGGTTCCCTTCATTTCATCACTAACTGCATTTAATAGTGCGCATGCCTTACAGATCTTACCAACATTGGTTTTATGGTACAATCTTTACATCACATAGGTGCCTCACATTCAAAGCCGTCTCTTCTTGTCTTCTATGGGCAGTAGTTTTATTTGCATAGCGCTATCACAAACGTTAAAGGCAGCGTTGTGACATATGTTACTTTGGCCCAGCTATAAGCTAGAAGTATCAGATATGTTTTTTTTTTTTGTAAAAATGAAATAAATACTCATGTTCTTCACTGAACGTAAAATACCCGAGTGTCATATTCATGCCCGAGTGTTAAACATGGGTATGCTAGCCGAGAGGTATATGAACTTTGAAATGTCATAGCATTTGAGATGACACCTAGAAGAGAATATGGCTATCTAAATGATGGCTAGCTAGTTTATTAAGGTTTTTCTATAAATTACTCCATAAGATATTGGATCTTTCATTTAAATCCCTTTCTATCCCTTCAACTACGATCTTAACTTGATTGTTGTTAGTCTTTTTAATCTAAATGTATAGGCGAAACTGGTTTATCATCTCCGTTTACAGTTAATGATGAAATGAAGGGAAACTGGTGTACCATCTCCATTCGCTATTCAATCGACTTAGGATCCCCTTTCTTTCCAGCATTTTAATTCAGTGTACTTGTGCCCCTCCATCATGTCATGATTCATTTGTTTGATTCTTTTTATCCCTTTTTGTGGAAATCCTTGACAAGTTGAATTTATGCTTGCCCTGCCAATCTGCCATGCTATTTCTGTGCTTTTGGTCAATTTTCCATGATCATTAAGTCTCTGCTCGGTGACTCGGTGTAGTGTCAAATAATGGAAAACTTGAAGCTGTCTTGGCTTTGTTCGCTCGTTTTCTTAGTCTCTGCTTTCCATATTCATGTTTAAGGCACCGGCTGATGTTTAAGCACACGGGGTCCCTGGAACTGTCGAACAGAACTCTTTTGTGCAGTTTGCTCAAATTTTTGTTTATATAGCAATAACCGGAACTTTCGAAGGATTCCTTAAACAAACTTTTCTGGATCAAGCGGTGGTAATTTTTTAATAACAGTATGGTGTGGCTATGCAGGGTTGACTGAAAGTGGATTGGTGCAACCATGGGTCTTGATAATGTAGTATCGTCACCTCATAGACGATCTCAGGCTGGATTTGCGTTGTCTCCATCATTCAAAAAGTTTGCGCAGAACGACATGAGCTGCTCGGCTCTCGTCCAGAGACATCGCTTCCTTCTGACAGCTCTTGTTCTTCTGGTGATACTCTGCACTGTATACCTCTATTTTGCAGTCACCCTAGGAGGATCAGATGATTTCTGTTCTGGGTTACTGGGAACTGAGCGTGAGTTGTGTCTTGTCAAGCATCACAAAGATACTTTCACCAAGGGAAAATTAAGACTCTTCTGATTTGATTATTTCACCTCTGATTGCCAATTATTAATTTTTTTTTTTTTGTAGTGTTATGTATACATGATTCGAAAATATAGTATCAAGAGGAAAGTTGTAAACACTAATGATATGTTTATTTGATGCCCGTGGGGCTTTAACATTCTGCTTCTAAATCTCTAGATTAAACTGCATTGGTCTTAAATTCTACATTAAAATCGTTATGTACCTCAGTGGTGTAAGGTGTATACCTATCAAAATCACTGAACAGTCATCGAAGTACCTCTGAAATCGTTGTTTCATTCAACAATCTCGCAACTCCGTTGAGCAAATTAAGGGAAATGTTCTGAATGTAAGTGGAAGAAATGATCTCTATTAAACCTACTTTTCACAGTCGGCCACAACACTGCAAAACCAGTTACCACACTGAGATAATGAAAATTATGGTTTCAAAACCCGAATTTGTTACACGTACTACTATTTTATGTAGTTATGAAATATTCCCAGTAGGCTTTCATAACCAAAACCTAAAACAGAGGCAGTATTTATTTTTTCATATGAGATGTCTCAAACCTAGAACATTCATAGGATTCAACAAATGGTAAATGTGCTACGGGAATTAAAACAAAAATAGTCCTTTGTCCCATTTGTTGAAGTCCATCTACCTCGTCAAAGTTCACCGACCGTAAACGTAAAATATCACTGCACTGCAAGTCTGCAATCATTTAGCTGGAGATGAAGAAAGGCGTTCGCTTCTCGCTTTGTCAGCTTTTTCCAGGTAGTCTTGATGAGACTGCTGTTTTGACCCTTCACAAAAATAAAATGCGGATTTAAATTTAGCGTTTGTATAAATAAAAATAAAAACATTACAGTACAAAGACAATCGCATCAGCAGATTACCACATTGGTATAATGAAAACTCCTATTGATAATTTATTTTGTGTTATAGCACACGAAAATGTTAAAAATTATGTTGAACTTCCATCCACGTAGAGTTACAGTAAACAGTTCAAAGTTAACTAAGGTTGTTGAATCGGATGAAGAAAAGAGGCGATTATGTTGATATTAGAGTTTACCAAGGCATTCCATATCGGTAAGTCCGTTAAACTTCCATCCAAGTAAAGTTACTGTAAACAGTACCCATATAGACTGCCTCTAATATCATCAACAGCCAAGATAAATGATCCGTCACGTATCTTAAGCTGTTGTTGTAGCTAACAATACAACAATACATTTTGATAATTATTGCTAAAATAGCACCAACAAGATCCAAATAAGTACTGTAGCATTTTATGTGTACTATATGGAGTATAGGCTACAGCTACTTAGATTTTTTTTAATGGATAAATCTAGGCACTCCAACAGAATTAGGAGGATCTTCGCCTCCTTATACAAAATTAAATCCAACGTCAAACACCCAATGTTGTTGTAGAGGTCATGCTGACTACAAAAAAAAAATGCAAACTCAAGTAGTCATACAATCGAACCTTCAGTGCTCGCTTGGATTGGAAGTAATTTTACATGGAGAAGAAAATGAGGATGGGGGGTAGAGGGATGAAGAAGGGGTCATGAGGGAATTAGTACTGCCATAAGAGGATAATGCATTACCCTAGAAGGGGGGTGGACAACTATTACCCTCTTTATGGGAGATCAGCATATCTACAGCTCCTTCTATCCACCACCAGTTACCACCAATATCTTCTACTTTCCTTTGAATCTTACATCCTTGCGTCTACCCTCCATAATAATTACCTCAAATACAACATGCCTTTGGTAAGAGAGTAGGGATAAATCATGACATTGACAAAAAGTGGATCTTCAATCTGACTATGCACAATATAGGAAAGAGATATATATATGGCCACTTATTATTTCCCGTGAAAATGTAGGTAAATTTGCTGTGCAAGGTCAATATGAGAAAAGAGAAAATATAATCAAAGAGAAAGCCTGATAGTAGTCTTATTCCGATAATAAGACTTTGTGTTTGATTGGATATGGTTTCCGCCTTTTCATTTTGGTTTAGACACAACGATGGGAGTAAGAACATTAGTGTAGTGATTTAAGGGTATCTTTTGCCATGTATTACCAACACCTAGGAAGCTATCTCCGGACAACCTAAATAAAATTTTTCCTGAGATTGCATTAAACGACAAGTACATCAATAGGTCATTACTTAGAGAATTACTACAACAATCGAGGATTCGATGGGCCAGATCTTTCTCCGGGTATATGTTGCCTCTTTCTATATGATTAAACTATTTTTCACAACAGAAAATAACTGATCCTAATTGTGTAAGGGAAATCAGAGGACAAATCAAGTTTATTGGTATTATTCAGGGATTTATGATCGGTAGTAGCAAGTGTGATGATGCCCGTAAAAAAAAACCCTTGGCAGACCAGCAAGCACAATATAATCAGCCAACGCCCATTTGTTTTTAGAGGTCTTCTATAGGCAAATTTATAGGTCTTCCAATCGCACTTCTTATGGCGAGCATGAGTTCAAAAGACTTCATAGAAGCTCCGCTTACTTGGTTAATTTAACTGTGAGACAGTAGTTCTTGGTGATGGCATTACTCTTAATAAACAGCTCACAAACAATGCTATAAATCTTCTCTTTTGTACTTCTATGCAACCTTCTCTCACAAATCAATAAAACAGTACTCCACACTCCTATATGGCTATATATTCCGTCTCCAATTAGCATCCATGAGATATTAATACAAAGTACGGAGTACTAGTTTATTGATTTGTAAAAGGAGAAGCTGGAAAAAAAGAGTGATAGCATTACTCTTCTCAAATCAACAAAGCTGAATGCTCTACGAACCCTACTAATACAAGACCGCATTCCAATACACAGTAACAATCGTCCCTTTTTTCCATCTAAGAATCACAACATTGATAGCTCAAATCCATGATACCATTTCCCACCATAACAAGCTTTAAAGTCCTCAATCCAAAAGATCATTAAATACAATTGTCTCGCTACCACCATCAACTCATCAATCATGAACATCGACAGGAATTCATAAAATGCAGATTACACCCACATAATTCAAAACCCACATTGAACTATGACTACAGTTGAGATTTTTAGCATAAACCCTACAAAAAAACACATTTCTACCCATATAATTCAAAACCCACATAGAAATTCCTCTAAAGTTCAAATCTTTGGCATAAACCCTAACAAAAACACCCACATAAATCAAACCTCACACGAAAATTTCACTAAAGTTGACATCTTCAGCATAAACCCTAAAAAAAATACAAGTTTCTACCCATATAATTCAAAACCCACATCAAAA
This sequence comes from Silene noctiflora, assembly GCA_009801015.1. Lineage (NCBI taxonomy): Eukaryota > Viridiplantae > Streptophyta > Magnoliopsida > Caryophyllales > Caryophyllaceae > Silene > Silene noctiflora. The sequence continues at coordinate 76,735 of VHZZ01001278.1, read as the reverse complement.
TTTCCCTAAAATTGACATCTCTCCCATAAACCCTAACATAAACTTCACATTTCTACCCAAATAATTCAAAACCCACATGAAAAGTTCACCAAAGTTGAAATCTTTAGCATAAACCCAATTAAAAAACATTGATGATCTTGATGATTAAAAACAATAAAAACAAGAGAGAAAAGAGCAAAACCTCGAGTCATGAAGTACCAAGGAACACCAAAAACGGCGGTGATAATGACTAATCCACCAAAGACATGCTTCTTATCTCCACTATAAAGAACATGCTCTAACTTGCTTCTAAATCCATGGCTTCCAATTGGTTTTTCTGCACTTGACATTGCTCGATTTTTTTTTGTAAATTAGGTTGTCGATTGGTATGATTTGCCGAATGCTCGAGGAAACGTGGAGAAACGATGGATTTTGCTATAAAATTTTACTGCTGATGGGCTTCCAATTTTGGGTATAGGCCATGTTCTCCGGTTTATGCTCCAGCACATGAGGCCATGAGTCCCATGGCCCAGAGAGCATGCGTATTTTGTATTGCGGTTTAAATTGATGATCCGAAAATTATTAGGCGAATTTAACAAATATGACCCGACTTTTAATTAGTCTTTCAAAAATAACCCGACCTTTTAACTTAAACAATAATAACCCAATCTTTGTATTTTTGTCACAAAAATATCCCAAAATCTTACCTATAACAAATTTTTATCAAATATTGAGAAAAGATATTTTGCAAAATAGTTTCATAAATATTAAAGTCTATTTTGTAATATCATATACATTAAAAAAAAAAAAAAAATCATAACCAAAATACTAGAAAAATTATAATTTCTTTAATTTATCAATGGAAATTTATTGATAAAACAAATATATAATCTTATTGAAAGAAATATGAGAGTTTTTAAATTAGTGGATACAGAGATATACTTTTGATTATTTTTTTTATAAATCGAGTATTTTGAGAAAACAAACAATTTTATAAACCATAAAATTTATGTCTTGTAGGATTTTGAACAACACTAGAAATATTTTCCTATTTTTTTCCGTTTTTTAAATTTGCTTGAAATTATTTTCATAATTTTATATAATTACTTTTGCAAAATATGGTTAATAAGTTAATAAATTGAGTAAATATGAGTAAAATATTATTTAGGAAATATAAATAAGATGTTGGGACATTTCTGTAACATAAAAGTAAACGTTGGATTATTCTTGTTAAAATCAAAAGGTTAGGTTATTTACGCAATACTTGACAAACGTTGGGTTATTTTTGTTAAATTTGCCAAATTATTAAAGTTTAATATTGATCAAAATAAAAGCGATTTTGTGTTTAAAAAGTTGGATTATCTAATATCACTCGAAAAGTTTTTGCTTTATATATATAGGGTCGAGATCCGGTGAGAACCACTAACATAATGAGATCTGTGAGAACCTTTAAACCACTTATGAACTATTGGATTAGACATAATGCCAACGTCTGAGATTTGTCCGGGTGCTAGAAAGACGGTCTCCATTATTACAAATCACACACGTCTCTCTCTCTTCTCTCTCCCTTCTTGTTCGATCA
>VHZZ01001277.1:94802-115115 GCA_009801015.1 Silene noctiflora | reverse complement strand
AGGGCTACACACTTCGGTGTGTAGTCGGTTACTTGATGTGTGGTGTGTGGTGGTCGTGATGATGGCGATTTGGTGTTTATTCCGTTTGTTTACATTGATCATTTATATAGTTGTTCAGTTGACTAACCCCGTGTTGTTTGTAAAACTGTGATGATCCATTCGGGGATGTTGAGCAGACTGACTTGCAAGTGTAGTTGCTGTTTGGATGCTTGTTTGTGATGATCGTGTTTGGGGATGGGACGCCGCTGACGCTGACGTTAGTATAGTTGTGATAGAGTCTTCAATTGTAACAGTTCGGTAATGTAGTTTTGTATATCTTGTCCACCTAAAGTGTAAATTAATAAAGTATTGTTCTTGAATGGTCTATTTGATATGTATTTACCTCGGGTAACCGAGTTGGTAGCACCCTTGGTTGTTAGGGAAGGTCTATTACAAGCTTCCTTGGTAAGTAGGGGTGTTATAACAGTATCTCACCCCGAGTTTACTGGCTTAAGCACATTGGGGCCGGATTTCTGGAATGAGGTAATGGATAGAGAAATAGGGTTATCTCAAGTGAAACAAGCATAAGACTCCATCTCTCGATGCGAATCCTAACTAGACCAAGCATTAATCGACTTACTCATTCAATTAGACTCGGTTTGCTAGTTGTTAAGCATGCCCTAGACACTAGTTAAGCTACTCGCCCAACAAGATGGCAAATTGCAAGAAAGAATACTCAACTTACTCATTCAAGCATTTCTACAAACACCTTTTGTGCATAACAACAAGATAAATGTAAACAACTCAAGAATACCTAAATCCATGCCAAGACCCTCCCTTATGCACTACTATGGATCCCCCTTCATCCTAGTAACAAACTACTCACACATATGAGCCATGACTACAAACAAAGATGCAAACTTTGACATAAGATAAACACAAGAGAACATGTTGTAACTATAATAATTAGGCTATGAAGACATGTAAACAAATGAAGAAAACAATGAAATTAGGATGAGAATTATACCCATAATTAGATGAACCTTGGATTAGAATAAGGAGGATGAATATCTTATTCCTTCAAATTACAACCCACTAGTCTAAATGTAAACTAATGAAAATTGTAGAACTTGAATAAACTAAAGAGGATTTAAATTATTATGAAAGAAAGATTGTAACTTGATCAGAGAAGAAATTTGATAGCGTGGATAAATTAATTAGGGTTCTTACATCTTGAGAGGAAAATAATAGAGAGACTAATCTAATCTAATGTCTAATGTAAGGTAATGTGTAGCAAGTAGTCTAAGTGGTGTTCTATTTATACAAGTTTGGGCCTAATTTTAAATTAAAATAAAATAACTTAATTAACATGACTAATTAGTTACAGGTTCCAAAATCGTCGTTCTGATACCACTTTGTAACACCCCTACTTACCAAGCAGCCTTCTCTAGGCCTTCCCAGATAACCAAGGGTGCTACCATCTCGGTTGTCCGAGGAAATTACATATCAAATTGACCATCCGAGAACATACGTTAATTACTTTACAACTTTACAAAGGAAACTGGTGAAGCGTAAAGCTATATAGAACAAGATATTCTACAACTGGCGACACTAGGACAACTACTGATATCTCTACGTCAGCGATCTCCCATCCCCATAGCAACACCAGAGTAAATAAGCATCCAACACAGCAACTACACCTGCGAACCAACCTGCTCATCATCCCCGAATGGATCATCACAGTTTCAAAACAACAACGGGGTCAGTCAACCGCACAATAATATACAACATAAAGCATGAAACCAAACATCCAAGATAATCAGTAACCTCCACCTCCAATCTCCGTCACAACAAATAACTGACTACACACCAAGGTGTGAAGCCCTGCCAGTGGGGACCACAGCCTTACCACCAAAATCCCCGCTCACAAAAGAGCGAACCCAGTTATTTAATGTGCACATCCTTCTGCGCCGAGAGAACGCAAGAGGCGAACAATGGGGGTGAGACCATCTCTCGCAATGACTCGCAAATCAAACCATCTCCAACTCCAACAACCACCATCATACCATAACATACAACAACCACAACATATACATATCATAACCAGTACAAAGATCGTCACTATTCCACAGATAACTTAGTTGGGAAACCCTACCTGATAAGCAATCCAAGAAACGTCAATCAGAGCACTTATGGTCACGATACACCGCTACCGACACCTACAACGACGATACAACCATATTACACACAACCATAATCCTAACCCAAAACCGACAGATGGTGACGATGACTTACCTTATCGGACGATTGAACAACTAGGTCGAAGTCGACATACACATCCATTCCCATGTTGGTCTCCTGGGTAGATGCTAGAAAAGTAGAGGGTGAAAGGTAGGGGAGGAATACTTTGATCTAGGGTTGTGGGAAAAAGAGAGAAGAAAAGAAATGAAATGAAACTGTTGACGAGTTATGACAATCGCGTAATATATTATTACGCTGTCAGCCGCGCACTCGGTCGAGTACCAACATACTCGACCGAGTCAACCGCACTCGGTCGAGTGCCCCACACTCGACCGAGTGTCACATATTAGGTCGAGTCTGAGTTAACAACAACGAGTTCTAACACGGTCAAGGTCGCACAAGTCAACTATGGCCAGTCAACGGGTCCTCCAAAGGGACGGGTATTACACGGACGGTCGGTATAAGTACGGTATGAAGGCTGATGAACACGTCCTCTCGGTCCACTATTCGCCCTAGAATACTAATATAGCACTCGCTCTAATTATGATATTCTATTGTTTGCAGCAAGTCTCTACCCTACCAATCTCTCGATCCAGGTCAAGGTTCAACAAAATATTTAATTGATCACATGCATTTAACCAATCAACCACAATAAAATGTTACGATTATAATTCAAAGAAGTTAATACACCATATCTAATAACCTAACAAAATACCGTCATACAACCGTGGTTCCCCTAAATCCTAACAAAAGAGAATTAGCTACGCATAATCATATTAACTAAAACAATAATAACAAGATTAACTATTGAAATTGAATTAAGCATAACGAACAAGAGGTGATAGCAATTAAGCGTAAAATAATTAAGTAAAGAGAATAAGAGAATAAGAGAAATAAAGCAAGACAATTAGGAAGAGAATAAAGATTGAATTACCCAAAATGAAAAGGCAAGAACTACAAGTTTTAGATTCGAAAGTTGAGTAACAAAGTAACGTAAAAGAGTTTTTCAGTCATAAAGGATAACCTAATTATTCTACTAAGTCTCTCTTAAATAATAAGAGGAGAAAATTTTTAATTAGCAGCTAATGGGCCGAGATAATTATGTTAAACAACTCGGCCTGATACAGAAACCAGTCGATCGACTAAAGGGACCAGTCGATCGACCAAAACAAGTTCTAGCAAAAATCAACATAGTCGATCGACTAAGAGGACCAGCTGATCGGCCAAGACAGTCTTCAATCCTCAACGAAATTGGTCGATCGACCAAGAAAGCTGTCAATCGACCATCTGCAGTATAACAACACGATTCCTTCTCAATTTGTTCCTTCTTATGTGCTTCCTCACCTCTTCACTAATCTCGAGGCAGTAGTTTCCGAGCCTTGACTCTTCTAGTTTCCAAAATGCGACTCCGGGGAAGGGTTTAGGCTTGTTTACGCTCATTTGGGTCCAAATTTGCATAAGATACAAAATAACCTAAAGTAATCCATTCTTGGTAAGATAGTAGCTTTTGGCTACGTATTATGCATAGAAATGCGTGCTAAAACAGTATAAAAAGTGTATAAATAAGGCACGCATCAAATCTCCCCAAACCAAACCCTTGCTGTCCCCAAGCAAGCAAAAAATGATAAATGTGGGACTAATGGAATGGTATATAATCTCAGGGCAAGCTACACCCATGTCACGCCTAAACCATTTAAACGACTCAAAACCACAGTAAAATATCAAATGCAAACGAGTTAAATCAATGATGAAGCCACTGAACCGTCGACCTTGAAAGACTAGTGTATATCAGACTCTCACGGGTCTCTTATCACTCATTAAAAGCACAAGGTGAGTATATTGTAAGATAGAAAGAATTTAAGACACTCACCTAACTACGACCTATAAGGACATGCTTGCAGTCTAATATGATACCGATCTCTACAACCGTACATATGCATTTCAACCAAACTAGACCAAGACACATGCCGAGGACTTACATGTAATGTGAGGTGAGGTAATTGGGTGAAAGGGGTTAAAATAAATTTGGATATGTGGATGTAAAGTCAAGCTAGTACAACCGTAACCAAATAATAAGATCACCCCGCTTCAGGAACCCAACTTAAGAGAATGAAATGATGCCAATGTGGCAAAATCTCACTCACAACGTCAAAACACAACTCCCACTAAAATACAAAGATGGGCATGTGAGTAACAAACTTTTCCTCCTTTTTTTTTTTGTTTCCTTTTCAAATCAGTCATTTTTTTTTCTTTTCTGTTTCTTCTCCTTATTTTGACCCTTCTCTTTGGAATAATAAGATGCCAAATTAACAACAAAACGCGCCATAATTATCAACTAAGCTAGCTTTACTAGGGTAGGCTATATATAGGAATGTAGTTGAGAAAATGGGTCAAAACGAACAAATTTGGCTAGTGAGGCTCAAGTGTAAAATAAAAAGGGGAAATCGCCTCTCCACTTGTGTCACCGCCACCAACCCGAATCCATACAGGTATTAAGAGACAAATATCATGCTTATGCAATTTGATGTTACATGTCTTATAAGGAGTACTACYCWCATCCTAAATGAAACCGATCATGAATGTCACCGGTTTATGAATGTTCTAATTATTTAGAAATTTAAGTAGGTTGCCGATATTAAGTCAAGTCTATTTGTTCAGTGAAATTAGTCAAAAACTCGTAGATTATGCAAATGGGCCAAATGGCTATATTAACGGAGGTGTCAATTATGCAAGGCTTAGGCAAAGAAATAAAAGTGTAGTGTAATTTCATCATTGTTATATAACCATTCCGACTCGACCTAAAATGCAAAAAGAAAGACATGTCTTTTTTAAATGTAATAAAAAACAATGCATACGGAAATGCAAAACATGCAAATGGATGTAGACATAGACGGATGCATACCCTCCCCAAACCAAATTACACAATGCCCTCATTGTGTTCAGCAAACAATCAGCAACAGTTTAATATATATCGGTGAAAGGATATGCATAACAAGATGAAAACAAGTAAAGCTACAACAAAAGGAACATAAACTTACAATTCAAAGCAACAAAATGACCTCCCCAAACCAGCCAACAACATGGGGAGGTCGCTACTGGTCGTCCTCCTCTCGCTCACGAGCACCAGCACGGGTAACCAGCTGAGCCCGAAATCGCTCCTCCACCTCGATGGTGTCCTCCTCCTCCTCCTCTGCAGTGGCAGAGAACCCGCCCTTCGGAAACCGGTAGTAAGAGGGGTGTGGCCACCATGTTGGTGGCAACCGTCCGGAGCTAGGCTAGGCTTGAGGGGGACAGTGTGGGGCCTCATAAAAATGCCTTGCCTCCCTAGCAGCGTGGGAGGACTGCCTCGACCCACCAATAGTCTCTCTCGGCATAATATACCGAAGAAGGTAGGAGGGTGGAGGTGGTCGAGGCACCCCGCTCGGGACCTGTGGAAGAGGGAAAAGCACGAGCAGGTCACGACAAGGCAAGGTCACTGAAGGGGACGTGGAGATCTTCCACGTGAAGCCGGACAACAACCAGTAAATATCAATCATATGAGGGATATCTATTAAACAAAGGCTTTGGGGGCCATTGAGAAACTCATGGCCGAGGGGCAGCTTGCCCCTAGGGAAGTCGATAAAAAATTGGTGGGGATTGTGAGTAACTAGCCCCCCGCAACCAATGGAAGTCATGGTCTCGTCACCGATATTATGAAAATGCTGGGCAGTCATGGAAGCAAAATTATGTAGAAACGGGGTTCCACTATCAATGTTCTGGTACCCTACTAAAATGCCTAATTCATCAGAATTTACGTTGTTTGGCTCCTTCCGCCCGAAAATAGTGCTTCCGATCAGACGAAGCCAATAACGAACTAGTAGGTGGTGGACAAATTGACCCCGCTTACGACCATCAAAACAATCAGAAAGGGTTGCCCACATTGGTCTGACCAGTTTCCGAGGGGCAACGACGTCCCCCTCAGAGCACAAATCAAGCAACCCGCCAAAAGCGGACAATGTCATGGTAAAGTCTTGGTTGAAAAGATGGAAACGGATACAATTACTAGTGGAGTCCCTGGTATGGTTTCCAGCAAAGTAGCGAAGCTACTGAAAAACTCAAGTGTGGGAGACTGGGAGTCAGATAAGTGTACACCCGCATAGTTACTAAACCGAATATACCGGTACCAATCAGAATGTCCACAACAGATTCATAAAATCCCAAAGTTCTAGAAATCGAGTCCTAGCGATATCGAAGCGCGCTAAAGAAACATCAGGAAATACCGAGGCCTATGGCGCAATTGCAGACTGTTACACAGAAGTCGGAGATCTTGAAAACGCCGGAAAGTTTTATGACAAATACATTGCTAGACTGGAAGCTGRCTGATCTGTTCTTTGTTTCATCAATGCTTAGCAGTTACATAGCGAAGAAATAGGGAATTCCTTATTGGGTCATTATGTGTATTAGATCCTGTTTCATGGTTTTGAATTGCAGACATTTGGAAAGTTTTGCTGGAAAATGTCGTTCCAGCTACTTGGAGTTTGGTAGCTGTTCGACAAGAGATTTTCACTTGGTTTGAAATTGCATGTTAGCAATATTTGAAAACTATTACAGTTTATGTGAGCTCTGGCGATGTCTCGAAAGTTTTGCTGAAACATTGACAGTGTGAAATTGGAGACATAACACAATTTGACGTTGAGCTCTGGTACATTCACCTTCTTGTCTTGTTCAGTTGCAGGTTTTATACAAAACAAGGCTAGACAATTAGAGTAGAACAGTATCCCACGCTTCATGTGTTCCTGCAAATGGCAGATGCGGGTTTTGTGATGTATGAAGCCAACTCGTGTTAATTATATTGAGAAACTAATTACGGATGACCCATGATAAAAAGTTGCAGCAATAACTGTATCAAATGATGGTACAAAACAGTATCGTCTGTTTAATGAGTCATTTTGTTCTATTACATCATTATTCATAAACAGAAAATAGTAAGGCTGGCTGCATTGGTAATGGAAACAGGAACAAGACCAAACATTGTGTAAGCTAATTACAGAAGTCGATGTTCAGTCGTCAAAAGTGAACCAAAATGGCTACATTTTACAGAAGGGACTGGAGTTTGTCGCACTTGGTCGTTACACGGGCCCTGGTGATGTCCTTTATGCTTGTGCAGCCGGCAAGGGCCATGGTGAGCTCGAGTTCATCCTTTAACATTCCTAGCACACTTTTTACGCCATTTTCTCCCTTAGCAGCCAGTCCAAATATTATCGGTCTTCCAACCTGAGGTCAGATTTAGCAATAGTCATGATAACAGGTCAGGGAACCATAAGAACCATAGTATCAGAGGACGGTTTCATAGTCTAAGATGCTAACAGTTTTTAAGTTAATTGACTAAAAAGAACGAGTATATATATAATAATGTTTTCGAAAAATTTTCTATAGGACGCCATAAACAGATTTATATGCATTCACCATTGTATTAAGTTACTTGGGGAGCTATATGACTCTAAAGGAAGAAACATATACCCAGTGGTCGCGGGATATAAAAGACAAGTTACTGGAGATATCAATCATATTATCGGAGACTTGTTGATGATCAAAAACAAGTTATTTGAACATATGAGATATTGCATATTACAGTAAATTATACTCGATACGAAATCAGATTCTCTTACAAGAACAGCCTGTGCTCCAAGCGCCAAAGCCTTAAAGACATCTGTTCCCCGTCTCACGCCTCCATCAAAAAGAACTGGAATCTTGCCACACACAGCATGAACCACCTGGGATAATGCTGCACGGCGTTAGTCAGTAAAAAACGAATTGATATATAACCAAATTCCCAACATAAAAGTATTCTTCTAAATGAGACTAACTACTCACATTCAATTAGCAATATAGGGATTGATCAAATAAATGAAAAGAATGAATAACAATAACCTCTTGAAGCACAGAGATAGTCGCTGGAGCATAATTAAGTTGTCGAGCTCCATGATTCGACACTATGATGCCATCCACTCCCATTTCCACAGCTTTTGTTGCTGCCAAGTTATTAACAGTGTTTTGAGTGATATCACATTCAGTTTGATAAGAAGTGCAGTAAGTGGAAACTGATTATTTAACTATCTGAGGTGGATTAATTCAACCTTAGCAGCCAGAAGCGTAAATATATGAGAGAAAATGTTACCATCTTCGTGTGTGAGAATTCCTTTGACCAAGATTGGTAGCTTTGTAACAGACCTCAACCAATCTATATCCTGAAAGACATTTATAAATTTAGTAATCGACTTAATAACAGGTGATGCCAGGAAGGCACTCTGGGACCAAATGACATCATCGCGGGGTTTGAGGTCGTGTCTGCACCAAGTGCAGGAACCACATCGTATATCTGTCTGATGCATACTGTAGATTCATATTGATCATGTTGCTTCTGCAGATTTGTACCTTCCAGGACAACGAAGAATCAAATGTGCTATTTGCAAAAGCTTCAGGACCTGATCCCTTGTCCTACAGCCAAAAGAAGGCGCTACATCAAGACTTACAGAGCAGGGAACCCTATAACAGCTACTCAAATAACATCGGTTTGCCTTTATGGCACTTGACAAAGTGTCCTGGTAGAAAGCTAGAAAACTAAATGAAATCATGAATAGCTTACTGATAAAACCCGCCAAAGTAAAAAGAAAAAGAGTTTATTGCTTACAGTAACTACTTCAGTTGACATAAAACCTTCCAAATTCTTCAACTGAGGAGCAATCATTCTGTCAAAATAAAGTGAAATACAGATATGAAATCATTGTATTTGTGATCTTCTGTACCATGTCGAGACAAAAAAAGCGCCATTGACAGAACATTCTAAGATCTCACTTATTCTTTATATCTGCTTCCCTTCGACCAAGCCTAGGCGTGTCAACAGTTAGAACGATTGCCTTGTATCCACTTCTTTCCGCTCTTTGTATTAGCCATGCTGATAACTTTCTATCTTTGAATACCTTCTCAAAAAATGGTGTCGTAAGCAAGGTACTCATGGAAAATGTAGAAATTATAAGCAACGAACATCTTGCTTACGTATAATTGAAAAAACCGGACAGCATCACAGCAGGAGGAAACCTCTTCCAAGGAGGAAGTAGAACTGAAAGATAGTACCTAGAATGGAATCGGATCAAAGCGTTTGAATATATGGCATGTCTAAGAGCACATAACTATACGTCTATACTGGGACGAACTATTAGCAATTACCATAATGGTTTTATGTGCAGCTGCAGCTTTTGCTGTCGCAATTTCGCCTACATTCGGCACATGAAGGAATATGATGTTATTGTAGTAAACAGTCTAGCTTATTGTATACAACCTCCATCACATTTATGTTAACTCTTTGAATTTTGAGGTCAAGCAATATCGACTATGATTACTTACATTTGGCACATTTAATTTATCAAAAACACATCATTTTTCACTTCTAAAAAGTTCGTTGTAGCTAGTATATTGCGAGAAGAGAACGGAGACAATATAAATGGGATGAAGGGAGTACTGCCCTAAAAGGCGACAAATATGCTACCTTGAGGGTGTGCTAATTTATGATAGGAAGTTGGAGCAATCATGATTGGAGACGAGATGTTATAGCCCAAGATACTAGTTGACATATCTATTCGGCTCACATCTATGAGAATTCTCGGACGAATCCTGCAACGAATAGAGTAAAGTAAGATGGATGGAATCATGCCAACAAGTCAAAAAATATATGCCATACATGATTCTGGAGAAAGCTTTGACATTTTCCCTGAGTGTATACTCGTCTTCAGCTGCTCCGGCAAAGAAATCATAATACATTTTAGGAAGGGCTCGACGAGCCAGTTCCTGAAACTCATTCACATTCACTGGTTCCCCTGTCATTTATCCTGCAACAAAAAATATGACGGCCGAAATGCAAAATTATACCTTCTGAATTGTTATTTCTATACAATATTTTGAAATATACCGTATTCCTTGTCAATTATACTTGCAATGTGACGGAGGTACACCAAATTAAGACCAAAGTGAAAAATAATCCGAGATGAGTAATGAAATGAGTTATGACGATACTTCTTATTATTGTGAAGTAGTCGTCATAAGGCATACATAAGCCAGAATTTTCTGTAACTTAAGGTTACCTAAATGACAACGCTTGCTACTATTGTGAAGTACCCGTCACTTGGTGCAATTCTCGTAGCAATTTTCATCATCCGAAAGGAAAAAAATGGCATGTGACTACTAACTTCTCTAAAGGGTCTATTTAAGGCACTCGGCTAATGTTGTTGTTGCTTTTAAGAGATTATATGTGGCCACAACAACAGGTCATGTTTATAAACAAACTTCTTATCTCCTACACCTTATTATTGTTGCAGTAACACAATGAATTAAAAGAAATTAGCAAAATAAAATGTTTAAAAGCAGAAATCAAGATTATAGCAAAAAGTTTACAACAAAAGCATGACAGTCTATAATGATTGTAATACAGTCGCAAGAAATTTACGGAAAATTCACATGATACGCTGAACTAAATTACTGCAATGAATGGGTTTTAAAAGTTGAGCACATACCTCAAAAACTCAGCTTGATGTTAGAGTAGATGAAGAAAAGTACAGTAGATGTGAGAAGAGTGATTTTTTTAGTAGAAATGGGAAGAGAAATATCAGATATGTTGGCAGTATATCACATGTTCAGTGTACAGAAAATTGAGTGAATAGGACAAAAAAAAAGTCAATTAAATTGGCTACCTTTTAATGTTTGGAAGAAATAAAATTGAGAAATATTTCTCTTTTTTTGGGTGACAAGTATTTCTCACTTCGTCCCCGTTTTTTCGGCCTTAAACTCGTTCAACTGACTTGAAAAGTAAAACGGACCTGAACCAATTTGGTCTAAAAGGATAAGAATTGAACTGTAAGTCTAAAAGAATAGGGCCCGTCTTTTCTCTTACTCAGTCTACGAGTTCAACCTAATATTGTACTCATTTTACAACCATATTCCAATGAACCAGTGATAGTGAAGATGAAGAAGGTGCATGATGCTTTCAACACAGACTCAATCTTCAAGACAGTAGATGGACTTGCATTGCTTTTCTTACAATCAATGTCTCATTAGTCAATACAGTGCAAAAAGGTGCCAACATTACAGTGATATTCAACTTCTTGACTGACTCAAAAATTCGGTACACCTTTGAGTTTGGCATTAACAGCGTGATTTCGTTTTGGTGTAACGGGAGCCAAAAGAGCAGTTTTTGACACCGACTGATTTCTAAAGTGTAGCAAGGTAAATCCAGTAGTAATTCCTACTCAACTCATTCATGCAAGAACTTGCACTGGTTCCCAAAGTGACATCTACCTTGAGGATAATATCGACACAACTGTTGTTTTGGGCCTGTGTAACCGCCAGGCAAAGGTTGGCCTCGAGGATAATATACGCCCGGTCTTTGAGAAGGTCCTGTTGACTGCATGTAGTTAGTATTCATCAATGTTGTATAACCGCCAGGCAAAGGTTGGCCTTGAGGATAATATACATTGGTCGAATAAGAACTTTGAGCTCTGCAGGTGGCTTCCTGATGAAAATGAGATGCTGGCATATTCGGTTTATCAAGTCGGGTAGTTAATGGATATCTAGATAGTGGTATGGACTTTGAGTTCTGTTTCGGAGCCTCAGATTGTAGTTGCTGTTGGACATTGATTCTGGACTTTTCCGAACCATAGAGATAGACTTGATTTGTTTCATGCTTCGAGCCCTTTGGATGGCATGGGTTCTCTTTGTTTTTTGGATTAACCCTGCTGTAGATAACAAATTTAAATGACACAATATCAGCAACATTAAGAGAGGTAAGCGGAATCAAATGTACACCCGAGTCTTAACAGCAAAGAAACACGGTTTCTGGATGATCCATCATGAACATTGTTTGTGACGAGGATGGCATATGACTAATACTTCACAATAAAAAAATAAAGTGCAATTAATTCAGTGGGCCAAGTAACAACCATGTAACCATGTTCCTTTATTCCAACGTAATTCAGCCATTTTGAATATGTACAACAGCATTATCCCAGTGCCTCAATGATACCCACAAATTGCGGGATAGGAGAGGGGGGGATCGCAGCCTTACCCTTGTGTTAGCAACACAAAGAGGTTGTTTACGAATGACCCAAGATGAAAATTGCGTTGAGAATTGCATCGAAGGACCACTAGTACTTCACAAGAGAAAGAAAAGCATTCACTTTAGTGAGGCATTTTGATTTATTCCATATAATCTAGAACCAGAGAGTAATGAGTCTTTAGCTCCAACGGAAATTGCATCAAATATCCATTTTGCATGTGTATCACGTAAAATTAGTTCCATTTCCAAAGAGGCCAAGGTTTTACTATTTTTTGGTTATGAGATAATGTAAAATGGTTCACTAAAGCAGACACGCTTCTTTTTATTGTGAAGTAGCAATCATTTGATGCAATTCTCGGTGAAATTTTCATTATCGTACTTTAACATACTATTTTGACATTTCCAGTGGTTTCTCTTAATTATGGTGTAACACTCTAAAACAACTTGTAAAATGAAACGGGGGGAGTACAAATGTACAATACAGAATGTAGATGGTGTACAATACAGAATGTAGATGGTGTGGAGTCAATTACCTCGCGCCTTTAAGTGTCTTCTTTGCCATCTTCTCTTGAATTCGGGCTTCTCTATTTGATCTAGCCACTGTACCCCTGCTATGTTTTTCACTCAAGACTCTCTGCCTTTCAGCTTCATCTTCCCACCTCTACAATTGAACGTCACTTGAGTAATCATTACGAAAACATATAAGCATCAAAGCAGAGCCTGTTAATCACTGACCTGTCTTCTTGTCTCCAATTTGTACAGATTTCTTCCCTTTATCAAGAGCGGATGAAGTGGGGGAAGTGGTTTCTCCCCTTTGCTCCAAAGAACCTCAACCTGATCAGAGAAAGATGGTCAGCATTACGGAAGTAAAGATCAAGATAAAAGAATGGTCTTTCCTGATCCTGTGAAGAGGTTAAGTCATACACTAATACCATCAGCAGCAACATTACCATAACCTGTTTGGTATGGCTGGTATTGGTGTCAGATATGGATACAGATAGACCCACATGAATCACTTTTTCAGGAACATGGACTTTGTACTAAAGTGATGATATGGATGCGGGCAAATGTCTTCGAAACATAAATCTACATTTATAAACTATAATAATTATTTACCGGGTTTTTTTATAGTCAATAGAGGCTCCGATTGTAAAATACCGAGTAATGCTTAAAATCATTAAATCTTATAAACTGCCACTTCCGCTATGTGGCCATCTCTTTCCCAAGTGAAGCGTCAAAATGTCAAATTGACAAGGGCCAAGTAAAAATTTCAGACCCATATCCTTGAGTGTCCCTTTCAAAATGGACACGGCCATAGATGTAAAAAGTCGAAGCAACATGGTTATAACCAAAAGCCACAAATCACTTCTGTCGGAGACTTAACCAACAGCCAATGCATATCATGCTGTTTTGCACAACCTACATGTGATAAAGCTCCATATCAATGGATACTCATATATTGGTCACACTAAGTGGATGTCAAACAGGTATAAAGAGTGTTGTGCATGTTGTTACATTCATCAGTAATGAAGCATTCTACTAAGCATAATACATAGAGGAATTCTTGTATTAATAGATAATCCGCAGTCGATGGAGTACACACAACTTCAGTTAGTTTTCTAGGAGTATAAAAATGCATGATAGTAGCACAAGTGAAACCACCTCCATCCCGAATTTATTGTCCTCATTTGACTTTGGTGTTCAACCTATGTCAATTTCTCTAAAATAGACTTGGCAATACAGCGTAAAATTTGACAAGTTTGATTCATCGAAATAACCATCTTCATATCATCATTATTTTCAGCAATTGCAACATTATATTATGAGAAAAGCCGGTTAAAGTCAACGTAATTGACTAACCAAGTCAAATTGGGGGTATAAAAATGGGATGTATCCCATATAGCCCATGTAGAGAGTAAAAGATATGAGGTGTAGTCATGTGAAGTGAACCAACCGTAAATGTATGCTGTTGTTTAGCTGCACCGTAACTTTCATTCACTATCCGGCCTGCAATGGTTCGTTTACCACATGGTGGTCCACTGGCACTCCTTGAGACAATGCTGAACCTGAGCCAAGCAATTGCACTTGTAAGGCAATGTTCATAAAGACACTATGTTAACTAGCTTAGCAGCCACCGACTTTGATTTACAAGTATAAAGTGTAAAATGCAAAGTCAGAAAACATACCCTTCATATACAGTTTGCTCAAACATCACTACGTCTCCTAAACATGCATCACCTGCATAATGCCTCAAATGTTTATCGGGAAATTTGGAGAAGCAGAACACCAACATAAGGCAAATGAAACTTAAGTTGATACTCCGTATTAGAAGTCATGTAGCTTGTTTAGGCAACCAGAAAATCCATCACAATTCGGAACAAGATATGTTCCCGTGATCAAAACATGACACTTGAAATAAGGCTAATATGAATACATTGAGACATGCATTGTGGTCAGGACATCCCTAACCTTACTCTAAGCTACAACCACAATAAACCAACCGTAACCATTTTCTTACATATAACAAATCCCTAAACAAGATGATCTCAGGCAGTGTCTCACAACTTCTATTTGTGAGACAGTCTAACACACGCGAGCCTAACTAACAGTTGTCCAATCCGAATGTGTTATGATTGATGATTGTATACACCTGAAAGACTAAAACATACCCTTGCAGTTTAATACAAAGCTTGAAGGCGGATATTTCTTCTCTCCACCATTTAGAATCCTGACAATCAGATTCACATTACCAGATCATCATCTTTACACACTTTAAAACGACTGTCAGTAAAAGTAAAAAAGCATTGCTTCCATCAAAGAATTTTGCTACATACTCTATGTGCTCCTTAATTCTCTGAATAAGAACGTCCTTCTTCCCCGTCAATCTCAACCCATGTTTCCTCAAATACACTTTACATTGCTCCACCTTCAATTTCTCCACTTGCCCGCCTGTCCACCATACAGAAACAAACCCTTTTTCCAATCAATATAATCCTTCATAACATCATAATAATCAGCTACTCTTGCTTGTGACGACTTGTGACATCTCAGAACCCCCTTGCCCTCTTTAACCGGTTGTGAGACATCACAACTCACAAATGCGAATTTGTGCATAATAATTCACAAACAACAAAATAACATTTTTCTTAATCATTTTAAAATTCTTGCTTACAATCTATTATTTCTTGAACATGCTCAAAATTTTTCAAATCTTCTTTACTAAGCTTCGGTAAACTCGCACCCTCGTCATCTACCTCCAATACTTCATCATCTCTGTCATATAAAATAATAACCATATAAAACCAACCAAGAAAACAAAGCATACAGTAGCGGAATCGGGATTTATAGTTTTGAGGGGATGAACTAGTAACACAATAACGTAAATTAGCGGAAAAATTCAAAACTTTAACTAAAAGTTTCAATAATTTCATCGCCCTATGGCGCCATTGACTACATAAGAGCAATCAAAATATGAATTACTCCATCCATCCCAATCATTTGTTTACCTTTAATTAAAATACCTGTCACAAATAATAAAACAAGTAAACAAATGAATAGGACGGAGGGAGTACTGGATGAATATTCGACACGAAGTTTAAATTTTGACGATAACCCAGATAAATTAAACCATTAATTCACCTTAATCTTGATTTGTTTTCAATTGATAACTTGGAAAATTTGGATTGAGCTTTGATGAGTTCGTTTGTGTATGACGGATCATCATCGGAATCTTCAGAATTGAATTCTTCATCAGTATAGTGTTCCATTTCAGAATAATCTTCTTGATCCTCATCTGAGTGTCTGTGATTGCTGCGAGATTGTGCCATTTTTGGAGTAAATTAAGGTTTTCTGAACGAGGGTTTAGGGCTTGTAAAAGGTCTGCAAATGAGGGGAGAGTGGAGACCGTTGTCAATTCTTGAAATCCTAAATCAATTTAAATTTCAATAGGTGGGTGTGACGAAAAGGCTACGGTTACACTTAGCTCTTATACACCACGAATAATATTTTGACACTTGGCATAGATGGGTTAGAAATAAAATATCTCTTATATTCTATTTTTAGAATCTGGCCAAATATTTGCAAATCATATCTATTTAAAACTCAAAACAAACGTGGCTCCCAATTTTTTTTTTTTATTATTTTTTTTTCTTTACAATTCAGTAATTATTTCATTAAAATTTCTTAAATTACTAAATAAATATTTTTATCTGTTAATAAATTTTTCGTCGAACGATTTTTCATTATATGGGTGTAAAATCGTTTTATGCAAAATTTAACAGAATTTGTTAATTGATTTTTTTTTTGCTGGTAACATTTTTTGGTTGTAAATGGTTATTCAGGTTTAAACACGCATAATTACAAAAAAATTGATCGTAAATGGTAACATTTTTTTGGTTGTAAATGTTTATTCATGGCAGAGTATGTTGAAAGTAATTGTGAAATCCATTTTTTTTTACTAGTATTAATTTAATTAAGTTATTATTATATTAAAATACCAGAAGTTAACTTTAAAAAGGCAAATATTTTCTTAAAATTTTACCTCCAAATTCTCCCCAACCTTACTAAAATTCTATCTCTTCATTTTACCTTTAAAAAGAAATAAAGATTCTACCACATGTCATATTGTTATTGGTGGTGTATAAAAAATATTATACACTGAGTGTAACCGTATCACTTTCCGTGGGTGTGAGGACTTAGGAGGTTTTACTACACAATCACACCGAGTCACTCTTAAAACGGATATCCATTTCAAATAAAACAGGTCAAATAGCACATCATTTACATAAATAAAACATGTTATTTGACTAGCTTCAAACAGATATCTTCGTCTTAAATAAGAATTCTTGAATTATGTAAAACTAGTAAACTATCTAAAATTTACCTAAGTAGTAACTTTATAATAATTTCTTAATAACTACGGAGTACCTTTCACAAAGTAATGTAGGTGATTTTACAATACTGCCTAAAATTGCCTTATACAAGAATTTGTGTTGAAGTTTAGAGTTAAAAATTAAAAGTAACTTGGAAGGAGTAAATGTTATGGTCCCCAAATGGATTGGTTCATTTACAAATTACAATAGAGGAAAAGTGTAAACTATTGACTAAATCACCCAAAAATGAAAAGGGTAAATTATTGACCAAGACATAAAGAGTATAATTTAAAGATTTTATTTTTATCGTTTTTACGGTTACACACTAATCATGTGTGTATGAATGTTTAGAGTGTAATACTCCACTGAACCGAAAACGTTATTCGGGTGGGGTACCCCATTGAAAAGGTTCATTGATAAGCTTAAAATCTGACTAGTGCTTAAAAGGATTGAAATTATTACTCATATCAGCAAAGTGCACTTTCTTTTATGGTTATCCATGCGAAAGAACTCCACAATTAAGTGTGCTTGGCTGAAGAGTAGTCGGACAAAATGCGCTGGAAAGGACCCATGTTGACTTGTGGGCCATGTACACAGCCTGACAAGCTACCGGGAATGACCGCTCCCGACCCTAGGTTTGGGTTGGGGGTGTTACATAAGAGTATTAACAACTCGCCTCCAGGGACATACCCACTTGGTAGCAAGGGGTGACGACCGCTACCCCAAACATAAAAAATAGTGTTTAGAAGACGGATTTTTGCTACCCCAATTATTGTTGAATAATAGATAAGTAAATATTATTCCATTAAATGTACAATAAACATTTTGTGGTTCAATGGTAAAGGCTTTGGTTTTCCACCTATTATCTTACTACCCCATAAATTAAATCCTGAATCTGCCCTTGCTCGCGCTTAAGCTAGCCAAGTTGCATTTACTAGTTAAGTTAAATACAATGAATATAACGTGTTCAACCTCCGTCGTTAAAATCTCGGAGATGGTTAAGAGAGTCTAATAAAGATTAAAGCTCAATAAAGAGTGAAAATGGTTATATCATGATTAAATTACAAATGAATGAAATGTACGTTAGTTAGCCCATGAAGCCACATTATGTGATTCGTTTATTCATCTAAGTGATAATTCATTTCATTCCAAAGGTTTATTTTATGATTTTTATCACAAATAATAAGAGCTCTACATGTGATTGAGCATTACAAAATTGAGAAAGTTGATTTTCAAGCAATTCCGGCTTCACTTTGAAGTTTGAATTGCAGTCCAATTTTTTTAAACCAAGTCCGAGTAGTTGGTCATATCTAGAACTTAGAAGACGTGCAACTAACGTGCTTCATCAACATGAAGTACAAGGTTTTATAACTACTACTCAAACAGTTATGCAACAAAGCCCGTCTAGCTCAGTTGGTAGAGCGCAAGGCTCTTAACCTTGTGGTCGTGGGTTCGAGCCCCACGGTGGGCGTTTTTTTACGTCAGTGGCGAATTAAGGGCTGAGCAAAAAATCTGATTATCCAAATTTATCTATATCTGATCCGATTCTTTGGATATGGATATTAGAATTAAAAGATATCCGATCCGATCCAAAACTATAAATTTTTAGTATAATTTCGTGAAAATGTAGTTTTATCTAATACAAAAATTTAATGAAAGTTGGAAATATTTGATAAATATGTAAATGTCACTTAAATTTTATGTCAAGAACATTGGATTAAGAATACAAAAAAAATCATCATGTAAGACGATGAATATGATCGCATTTCAAACTTAATGTAAAGTAAATTCCAAAATATGGGTATCTGATGGATATCCGCATCCGATCTGATTATTTTGGATATCCGAAACATTTGGTCTGGATGTGGATATATGACTTAAGAAATTTTTAATATGGATATCTGATCCGAACTAGCACTTTGGATCGGATATCCGATCTGTGCTCTGCCACTGGCGATTATAGGATTTAGGAAATGGGGGTGCGCAATCAACCCGTCACGAGACATTAATTTAGTGATAGACCCAAACCTGAAATTTTCCAATGGGACTATCTAATTTAGGGTTGTAAATGATATGAGCCAGCTCGTTGAGCCCTCGGAATCGGCTCGGTCAAAGCTCAGCTCGTGCTCGGTCAAAACGAGCTTGAGCCGAGCTTGGCTAAATACGAGCCGAACCGAGCCCGAGCTCAGCAAAGCTCGACTCGGAAGCTCGTTTATAAATTTTTTTTTTTTTATAATCTTTATATTGTAGTATTATTTTTATTTCAAATTGTATGTTAGTTAGACATTTATATAAGTATATTATGATATAATATTTTTTAGTATTTTATAATTTAGTTGTTTTTCAAAAATATTTATATTTAATTAAATTTAAAAGGTGAGAAAGTGAAAATATATGATGACAAAACGAGATCGAGTTCGAACTCGACCCGAGCTCGAGCTTCAGTTTTTTAGGCTTGACGAGTTTCAAGCTGAGCCCGAGCTCGAACTAAAAAATTCGAGTCGAGCCCGAGCCCACCCAAGCTCGAGCTCAGCTCCGCTCGATTAAACCCCTAAATTCTAACTTATGTAAATGAAGTTTAGCTTTAAATAAAATTACTCTATTAAGTTAGTGGCGGAAAATTATTTGAAAGTGATCCGATATTTTATCCATTATTATAAAATACTATAAAAGTTAATTATTGATAAAAACATAAATTGAAAATTTGAAAATTGGGTTAGCATTTGATTACAGTTAATGAATGGATTAAATGCACTTCCATATGAGAATGAAAAACTCGGCAACTATATTATGATGGTATTTGACCCCGTTTAAAAATTGTTTTTTTCGACTACAAAAATAGAAGCAAGGACAAACAATACTTTTTACCAGTGTAAAAAACAGATTTTTTGAAGCTCATTTCCTAAAGCTAACCGCGAGAACGGAAGTAGCATATTCCTTAATGACGCTACTAGTTTTAAACCCATGTAAATTTGCACAGGTGTGTTTTTAGGAAAATAGTTTATTCAAATATATTAATAAAATGTATTTGACGTACAATTTTTATACTCCCTTTCTTATATAATGATAAACCACTTTGCTTTGTGACCTTTGATATGCTAATTTGATTGTAGTTTTTTACATTTTGATATTAAATTT
>VHZZ01001277.1:22841-37051 GCA_009801015.1 Silene noctiflora | reverse complement strand
TTTGAACTTATTTCCTACAAAACACATTTGAACAACATTTTGTACTAGAAATACAATATTAGCTCACAAACACTTTGATAAGTGCAATTTAACATGTAAAACAAAGCTAATAAAGGGGGTAAAATCACATAAATAAAGTACTTATCAGTCTCCGTCAGTTTTAGTTATGTTATATAGTATTAGTAATAGGTTGTCGTACTGCTTTGTATAGGTAGATTTGGTGGTTGCTTATCGTCGTGAGGTTGTATGCGGATTTTCTACGGGTCGTAAAGGTAGGGTTTCCCTTCTCAGTACTACATATATGGTTGTGTCATGTTTGCTGGATGTTTTTTGTGTATGAGTGTTGGCTGGTTAGTATTGATAATGATGTTGTCGTTGTTGATTATTGTATGTGTCTGTGGTTCTCGAGGTGTGTCCTCGGCTGAGTGGGGTCACTTGCGGGAGTGATTTCACGCCCTTGATTCGCCCTCTGTGGAACCCGCCACCGGAGGGGATGTGCACATTAATGAACATGGGTTTACGCTCGGATGAGATGAGCGGGGATTTGGTGGGTACGACTGCGGTCCCCCACTGGCAGGGCTACACTCCTTAGGGTATAGTCAGTGATGTGGTGTGAGGATGGAGTCGGCGTGGTTGTGTGTTGATTGAGTTGTGTTTGAATGTTTATGCAGTTACTGACAATGTGTGGTGTTTCCTGTTTCCTTTGTGTTGTGTCTGCCGTGATCCTTATGGTGAGCAGTCGGTCTTAGCAGGTTGCTTCCGGTTCTTAGCTGGGTTATCTGGAGGGACGAGTTCATCACGAGTCACGACAGAGTAGTTGTGTAGTTGGTAGTGTTTTGAGTTGTACTTTGTTTTCTTTTGGTTTTACGACTTGTAATAACTTAAACTGTTCTTTTATTGACGTTCGATTATTGCTTTACCTTGGGTAACCGAGATGGTAACGCCTTTATCTACTGGGGAAGGTCTTGTTAAAGCTCCTTGGTAGATGGGGGTGTTACAGATGGGGTCAAAGAAAGCAGAGGGACCGGGTGGTATACCCATAGAAGTTTGGAGGTGCTTGGGGGAGAAAGGAATTGAATGGCTAACCATGCTCTTCAACAAGATTTGGAGGAGCAACAAGATGCAATCAGCTTGGAGGAGAAGCACTTTTGTCCATTTGTATAAGAATAAAGGGGATGTCCAAGAGTGTTCAAATTGCCGGGGAATTAAACTTATGAGTCATACGATGAAATTATGGGAGCGTATAATCGAGTAAAGGCTTAGAAATGTGTAGACATCTCGGATAACCAATTTGGTATGGATCCAATTTTTATCATGAGACAGTTGATGGAACACCATCGAGACAAGAAGAAAGACCTGCATATGGTTTTTATTAACTTGGAAAAGGCATATGATAGGGTACCGAGAGAATTACTTTGGTAAGAAAGGGTGTGTCTCGAAAATATATTGACCTCATAAAGGACATGTATGAGGGGGCTAGTGCAAGTGTTCTCACTAATGTGGGGAGAACGGAAGAATTTCTCATTACCATTGGGGTGCATCAAGGTTCCACACTTAGTCCTTTTCTCTTTGCTATAGTTATGGATGAGTTTACAAGGGATATTCAGGATGACATCCCTTGGTGTATGATGTTTGCGGATGATATTGTGTTGATTGATGGGACGAAAGAGGGGGTTGAAAGAAAGTTGGAATTGTGGAGGCATACTTTGGAGACTCGTGGGTTTCGGCTAAGTAGGAGTAAGACCGAGTATTTGAGGTGTCAGTTCAGTAATCTCGCGTGATCGAGATCGACAGAGGTGGGGAGTATTATTTTCGATGGAAATGTTGTCGAGGGGTAAGCTTTCTTTAGATATCTAGGATCTATTATTCAAAAAGATGGGGAGTTAGACGGAGATGTGGCTCATAGAATTAAAGCGGGATGGTTGAAATGGAAAAGTGCTACAGGGTTTTTATGCGATAAAGATATGCCTCATAGATTAAAGGGAAAATTCTATCGCACGACGGTTAGGCTTGCCTTACTTTACGGCTCCGAGTGTTGGGCCGTGAAACATTGTCACATCCAAAAGATGAGTGTTGCGGAGATGCGTATGTTGAGGTGGATGTGCGGCCACACAAGGAAAGATCAATTAAGGAATGAGGTTATTAGGGAAAAGGTGAAAGTGGCGCCAACAGAAGACAAGATGGTGGAAAATCGACTAAGATGGTTTGGTCATGTGAGAAGGAGACCTATGGACGCACCATTTAGGAAGCTGTAGACTTGGGGAACAGAAAAGGTTGCTAGGGGTAGAGGGAGACCAAAACAGACATGACTGAGAGTTATAGAGCACGATATGAGATTTCTCGGGTTTGATGAGGGTATGGTGTCGGAGCGGGCACAATGGAGGGAAATCATACACGTGGATTTTTAGTTTTTGTTTTTTTTTTTTTGAAATATTTAATGTTTTTATTTATCTATTTATTTTTTTAAAAAAAAAACGTATTTGCTCTTTTCGGATTTAGTACAAGTTTTTACCAACTTTTTATTTCACTTTTAAGGTATTTTGGACCCTTAAGTTTTACTTCGGTTTTCAAAATCGTTTTAATCTTTATTTTTGATTTAAATTCTAAGTTTTATAAAGGAAATCCGGACTTAGATTTTAAAACCTATAAGGCTACCTTGACTTTTGTTTTATGTTTCACTCCCCTTTTGTTTTTGTTTTTCACTTGTCCTTTTCTATATTTTCGCATTTTGAGGTGTGCGTTCACCCATGGACGGTTCTGAAAGATGATTCATGTCAACCGACCCCAGACCATTTTGGGATTAAGGCGATGTTGTTGTTGTTGTTGTTGTATTCGGTGAAGCACAACAAAATGAAATAAGTTTCTAATACACCAAAGTAAGCAACTAATTGCATTTTGACGTGAGTTCGCCAACTTACCATGGGACTCAGGGATTTTGAAGAGTTCAAATGTACAAATAGCTAAGTAAATCTATGTGTTTATAAAAAAATCATTTCCGACATCGAAGAATTTAAGTATCAAAGGAGTTCAGATCAGATGTACACGATTAAGATAACTCCATTTAACCTTTGAACATTACTTACGATTAACCTGGTTCATTATCTTTGAGTTTGCAACGTCGAGGTAAAGATGTTACAGTATAATTTTACTAAGTACGGAGTACATTAACAACAAAGCCCGTCTAGCTCAGTTGGTAGAGCGCAAGGCTCTTAACCTTGTGGTCGTGGGTTCGAGCCCCACGGTGGGCGTTTCCTTTTTTGGTCCTATACCCAAAATATCAGGAGCAAAAAGGCCAATGATCTTATTTATTCACATGAGCAAAATTTCCGTATTTACATTCATCACACTATAGTTCTAACTTCTAACACGATATATTTTTTGACAGTTATTATTCAGCGATGCTCGGAAAATGAAGAAGAAAGAATGCTGTAGTTAGTAGTTCCAAAACTACAGTATCGTCCCATCCAAACAAGAGTATGTTCAAACAATGCATATATACACCACATCCTGACTTCTTGATATAATCCAAATGGAACTGAATGGTATCTTTGGGTGTCTTCCTGAATCTGAGTTTTTCTTATGTCTCGTTTTCTTGCAAGTTCGATTCTAAAACAATTCTCTCTGTGTTTTGCCTTCAAGGTGTGTGTGAGAACTTTTATCTTGCCTTTGACTCATTTGCTTTGTTCCGGAAATTCGAAAGTGAAAAGAATGACTTCGGGGCTGAAAAAGTTAAACGAAGCATCATCATGTAGATTTCAAGAAACTAACCACCTAAGTCACTATGTGAACACTACTGCCAAAAGAATTAACAAAAGGAAGTTTTTATTCATTAAGGCTTGATACCGGATGTGGATCTCTACCCAATTTAGAATTCCGTTCACTTCGCTAAATATATTTATTGATTGACTTGCGAAGGCAAAAATAATTACATCTAAAAACAATAATACTCCTACCGGTTTTCTTCTCTCCTAATTCCTAATCGTATTTGGGACCGGAGTGACTGTGGAGTTTGGCCATTCACTCTAAAAGCGTAGCCCAAATAAGCATACCGAGAAGGATACAAAAGAAAGGGAGGGGCTGATAAATGACAAGATGCTAAGTTTTAAACAGGTCACTAAGGAATGTTAAGAAAACTAACCTTTCAAAGAACTTCCGGACATATGTTCTTCCCTTAATTTGAAATTTGATGTAGGTGCTGCGCTTGAGGTTCGTAATCCTTGAACTGCAGTTAAACAATCATCACAGAATATCCCTTTGTAAGTTTGAGAAGAGTTGTAGACTTGTTCACTTGTAGTCATGACGAAATATGCAACCAAAGTTTTAAGCAAAAATTTTACATTACCCCACGATTCAAGGGCTCCCGCAAACAGCGGGTAGGGAGAGTCGGACGTTAAGAGCACAAAGAAACTATTTTGGATGACTCATAATAAAAATTGCACCAAAAGCTATACTCTGGTTTCTAAATATTATTACTTCACAATAACGAGAACCAAAGAATAGTGAATCTTTGGCTCCATAGGAAAGGAATACCAGTTTCACCAAATGCTCTTATCTCTCGGCGCTACGCACCTTGACTTTTGGCTTTCCGAACAAAAACAAAATACACGTCCCAATATTTGAATAAAAAAGATAAATCAACAGATAAGATATCGAGAAGAAAAACCATCTAAATGAAACAAAAGCAGCTAATAATTTTTAGCAATCCGAAGAAGACAGACGTATCACTCTTAGGCTTGCTTGGGATGAGAGTAATTATTAAGGGAGTAATGGGAGCTAAAATAAGAAGAAATAGGAGAAGATTGGTGCTTTGTGGTGGTTGTGGATGGTGGAAAAAGGAGGTGAGGGAGGAATTATTACCTCCATAAAGAGGTAATGCATTACTTGAGGGAGGAGGTAGGTAACAATTACTCCCTTAATGGAGGGACTTTTACACTATATTTCGCCATTTCTATCCATTTCTATCTCCAACCCCCATCCTTTCCCTCCATTTTTTAGTTCATTATAGCTCTATTACTCCCTTAATAATTACTCTCATCCCAAGCAAGCCCTAAGTTTTAACAGTTAACACAATAAAAGCAAGGGTTTTCAAGCTCATAGACAAAAAGAGAAATTAGCAAATCACCTTGTTCGCTGAACATGTCACTTTCATATAATCTTTTGTCAGAATTATGATTTCTCGATCTCCTCAAATCTTCTGAGGAACGGTTAGCGAGATCTCTTCCATCTTCACTATCATCTCCTTCAGATGTAGTAGCTGATATCCAGTCGGCCACACTCTCAGAAGCATGATTTTTCTGACCAAATTTGAGGAATCGCCTTAGACCTCGGGTTACATCCTTGCGTGAGTAGCTATGGCAACTGTCAATACCAACAATGGGTTTCTGAACCGCTCCCCATTTCTTTCTCATTTTGTCAGCCTCCACCCCCGCCTGAGAAAGTGTGTACAAGTTCCAAGATGCAGGGCTCCCAGATGGTGAGTCCGACGCATCAATGTCTGAAATTTCATGGGAATATGCAAATGGGTTTTGTAAGCGTAAATTCCAAGATCCAGGGCTTTCCCCGGGTGAGTCTGAAGTGGACCCTATGGAGTGAAAAAGAGTAGGCATGGAAATGGGGAAGTCTTCTGCTTGAGAAACAAATTTAAGAGCATTATTGTTTTGATATCCAGAATTTCCAGACTTGTCCGATTCATGGCTCAGTCTTCCTTTGCTATTGTCAATATAAGTGGATTCTTCCACTACTAGAGTTTCATAGTCATGCTCCTTGTCTTTGGCTAGATCCATCATCTCTTCTGTTCCGAAACTTGCATCACCAAAACCATGTTCATTTCTTGCAGCCTCTCCCATCATTGAAGCTTTTGTTATACCATTACCCTTTATCAGAAGAGCCTTCGACTCCACGTCAGAGAGTTTTCCATAGTCCGCATTCTTCTCTATATGATATTTGGAAGGCATGAACTGAGAGTCATCTACATCCTCAGAATAGCGAGAAGTATTCATTTTCATAGTGGTAGGCGTGTTCTTTTTCGATGACTGAAGTCTCCTTGACTTTACTTCATTGGCCAGGCACAAGTCTTCACTGATTTTATTTTTCCGAGAATGATTTCTTTCTTGAACATGGGCTGGCTTACTTCCGCCCGATGATGGACTCGTGTTTTCTTTCCTCAAATCGGAGAAATTAGGAACTGATTGTGCCAAACAATTGCCATACAGCGTTCTCCGCCTTCCGACACCAGGCTTAAAAGTTTTACCGGATGACTGATGAATAGGAGTAGTTGAGTTGCAGGTTGTAGGTGACGTAGTAATTTTGTTTGGTAGAACCCTTTTTCCCTGTGTACTTTTTGAAGAGGAATCCTTGGCGCTCATGAACGCATCTGTAGGCTGTTATGGAAATGAAGATCCATGGTGAAAAGTTGAACACATAACAAACAGAAAACATACTTGGTAAGCGGTGTGTTATTCTGACTCTCCAACGCGGCGTCACGTCTGACACGTGTCGGAGTGTCAGATACGCCTCTCTTGTGCGAAGTTTTCTATTTTGTGGTCTAAAGTGAAGTGTCGAAGTGTCGCGTTGTGTCGGATATGTGACATGGCAGCTAAGTGAGTCCCACATTCATTCTTCATGACGGACGAACTAAATGCAATATGTAAACTATCCGAGGAGACAAAGCGAGCAGATACCTGGTCTCTCTTCATCGCGGATTGGGTATCGTTTGACTTCAATTTCTCAGCCCTTTGACGAGTATCATAGGCAGAATATCTCTTTACAGCAGAACCTGCCAACTTGACCTTCATTTCAGCTCTACTTTTCTCAAGGCTATCATGCATTGCCTTCATCTGAGCTTCCTTCTCTGGCCTACTTGAACTCCAGTCTTCCCTTAATCTGGCATCCCGCTTTTTCATATATTTCTGATACAGTTTTCCTTTAGAGCCATCTGAAAAACTAGGACTGTAAATGTTATGCTTTGGTGTAACGTTATGCTTAGGTGCGACGTAATGATTGTGATTATCAACAGTTTTTGACAATGGAGTAGTATTGAAGCTATCCATTTCTCTAGAAACTTTGGCAGGCATGCCATCCGTTTCTTGCTTACAGGTCAAGACATCATCCCTGATTCTCCAAGCAGAACTCGACTGATCACCAGGGACACGAACTTCATGCTCTGCAAAAAGCTTCTCGAGCTCCTTTGCCTTTACTTTTAGCTCATCATTCACTCCCAGGGTCCCTTTTGCTTGACTCTCCCATTGAAGTTGATCATTGGAAGCTGAAGATGGTGAAGAAAGACCTTCCCGGGTCTTGAATTTACTTAGTACAGTCAAACCCATTTTCCCTCCATCAACCATAGATCCACTCTCCTCTCCGACCCCACGCCTTGTCATTTGACTCTTTAATGATTCAAAATCACTTCCTTCAGATTTCTCAATGTCTGATAAAGATTGACATCTAGGTTGAGCAGGCACTGGATCATGCTCAACTCCTATACTCTGAATTTCAGGTTGCAAGTGAATTTCAGAGGTCATTGAACCCAAATCACCTTCACTCTGAATAGAGGGACCAAATTTCTTGATCTTCCTGGGCCAGGATTTGACCTGGACCTGATTAGAGGTTGACTGGGTTCGAAACCCAAAATCGTCCCCTCTACTGAAAGATGCAGTTCTAGACTGGATCCCACCACCATCGGGTTGATCCTTCTCCAATGATCTCCCTGAGAATGATGGAAGCTTTGAATTTGATTCAGACGATGCAGGTGCCTCCAAGCGAGACTCGCCGCCAGCATGAAAAACTGCTGACTGAGAACCAAATTCTTCCCCTAAAGGCGGTTTAGAATTCTTATCCCCTTCCTGTGACATTGGATTGAACGGATCCTTAAGTTTTGGAAGGAAAAAAAGACGTGATGATGAACCCGACGATGTAGGAGTGTTTCCGTTGCTATCAGGCTCCTTTCTCTTTCCACTGACATCAATGTTCATGTCGCTGGACCCACTCCATCTTCTCAAAACAGCCCTTTCAGTGGATGAGTTGACGTCCGATGATAATCCTCGAAGCTCGGGTTTTCCACCAATCGTTGTGGATGTTGTATCACTAGTAGAGGGAGAATTCTGAGCCTTATTTTCAAAAAGATTAATTCTATCCTGCACACTGGGTCGCCTGGTGAGTTGAGGCTTCCCAGCTGATGTGGAGGCTGACTCACTTGTAGCTGAGTTGGTTGGTCTCATAGCATTGTCTTTGTCAGAGTCTTTATTTTTAATACTTTCTCTTGCATCCACATCATCACTAGGACTGGGATTTGGCTCCCTAGAAAAATGTCGTGAAGGGAGGGTGACTTGGGTGATGGTACACGTGGAGGGCTTGGCATGGTCATCAGATGGGTCATGAAGGAACATGTCGGAACTAGCGGAGGAGTGAAGAACACTATCAGATGAGGCTTTCCATGCTACTGTTGTGTTGTCGGAATTAAAGAGGTCAGAACGTTGCTGTGCAAGGGTGATGAATTTACTGCAGGCGTTGCTGCATGAAATGAAGTTTTTTAAACAAATTTATGACTAAAAGACATGATGGATATTAACTTGCATTAAACAGTGAACTAACAACACATGTCTACAGTAGACAGCATGCAGAAACAGATTGGTTTAGGAACCCACAGATCAATATTTAATACACTATTTAGGGTGAAGTATCTATCTTGGACCTGCTGGTTAATGTGTACAGTTTTTATTGCAGATTTGCAGTAAGTGTGCATTGAGAATTACTAGATTTTCCTCCTTACATAATTTATTCTATACACCTCTTTAAGCCAGGTAAATTGGTACTAATTAGAAGTGTGAATCTGTAAAAAACATTGGACTCGAAAAACTTCTTTTAAGTGCAGAAAGTTTAGCTTGCTATTTAAGACAAGACACCATGAAAGAAACACATTTACCAAATCTGAAGTTAGTCTTTACCAGATTGATACCAACATTTTTAACAGGAATTCAAAAGCACATGGAGATCAGTGCTCTCCAAAGATAAAACAAGCTCGAAAATGAAAAGCAGGTCAGAAAACAATGTAGCAGAATGTATGTTTGCTTTGAGAAAAAAAAAATATTACCTGAGGCGATGAGAACCGAAGTGATCTGCAAAGAACTGAAGTTCTGAGACAGTTTTGAGATTAAAACCAGCAGCAGATGCACAACTACACGCTGTCTCCAAGGCCTGTTTTACTGCAGAAAGCCTTATATCAATGGCTCTCAAAAGCTCCATCCTAAATAATTGTATGAAGTTAAAAAGGAATAAACGGATAACCATTTTTGCACCCTATCAAAGTTTAAGATGACATACAGAAAGTAAATGACCTAGAATGTTTTCAGGAGGCATACAGTGAAAGCTTGTAATGTGTGTTACTCCGACTCTGACAAGGTGTCGTGTCTGACACGTGTTGGATACGGCCACTTTGTGTGGAATTTTCTATTTGTTGGTCTAAACCAAAGTGTCTTGTCTTGTTGGACACGCAGCACGACAGCTAAGTGAAGTGTCGGACCAACATAGTTTGTAATACTCCGTATAAAACATGATCAAGGTCAAAAGAGGAGTAATAAATATTCAGACAGGCATTTAGGTAATTATAACAATTTATTACCAAAGAATAATGATAAACCGGAGAGAAAGAATAAGCAAATTGAAAATTTTACTTGGTTGCATCAAATGCTGCAGTCACTCTGTTACCAATTCCACCTGGAGCAGAAAATTCAATAATAAAATAATTGAGAATTGCAGAATAATTATGTAATCAAGAATAAAAACAACACGAGTTGATATTAATTACGGATTTCCAAACAATTTCCAAATGTGGATCACTGGGGAAATAAAATTCAGGTGGTTAAAAGAAAATGCATTTGTTCACAGGCTCAGCTATTCAGGCAACAAATTAATGTAAACACTTCTATACTAGGAAAAAGTTATCATATTAAACTAAAACGGACAAACTAATATAAACAGCCTGTCACAATTTTTACACAGGCCTAGTCAACCTAGCTCAAACATTTTGAACAATACAAGACCTGCACGGAGCTTAGCGCTGGTTCCCTCCCATTGATACATTGATCCAGGCATCGAATGTGCACAATCATGAATGATGATGATAACAAAATTAGTTGGGCGCCAAAAAAAGGAACGAATCTAAAAAAGAAACATGTGAATCATATCATTAAGGCCCTGGTCTTTTGGACATGATCAGTTTGGCTGACTTTTCGGTTTCGTTTAAGTTCAGTTCATAAATTTCAGTTCAGATAGTTTTAGTCCAATAAAAGGGGGCTTAAGTCAGAGATTGTACAAGTTGGAGGACTCAAGTTTGTTGGAAAAGGTTGATGCTAATAAAGGTAGCAAAATTGGCGAGCAGAATTCAAATCTTACTCAAACCCCTTTTGTGTAGGTTTCTACGGTAATCTTTAAGCAGCTTTGCTAAATTTCCCTTCGTGAAAAGCAAAAACAAGCTTACAGAAAGCTATTCAAAGATGAATATGGGATGATTAGCTAACCCTGGTAACCTTTACAGATATACTCTTGGCAGGTGAAACATATATCGAGTGACTGATAGCAATATGTCAATATGTTCATATTAAAGTGTTCGGAAAGAATCTTCAAGAGTGAGACTTCATTATCATGGGCTGATTGGGAATGGATAAAATTACTAAAACCCGTCACTAACTTCCATAAGGCCAAACTAACAGAGCTAAAACGAACAACATTGGCATAATGTCGTACCGCTTATTTGGATCCTCTGGATAAGTTCATTCCTACCAAGTTAGGGAGTCGGTCTAAACCTCAAAATCCTCAAAACTAGGATACGGCTTTATTCTCAAATCTCACAATAGCAATATCTAATAAAACATCAAAACTCTTAGCAGTCTCGATTTTAAGCCACCACCTATTATACAATCTCCAGTGGCGGAGCCCGGATTTCCCATTAGGGGGGGGGAATCTCAACAGGGGTGAACTGGTAATGCCACAAAGTAAACGTCGGAAAAAATTGAAAATTTTAACTAAAAAATTTGAAATTTCCAATGTCCAGCACGGAGCGACCGCCCCTGCTAGCCCCTCCTAAATCCGCCACTGACAATGCCACTGTAAGATATAAGAGTATATGACTATGTATTCTCACACTCATCGACTGTCTGTCCTCACTGATCATAGTTTCAAGTACTCGAACTGTTGTAGTTTCTACATTAGCTTCTCAGGCAATTTACATGCCAAATAATCTCTTTTTTCTATGACAATATTCGACATGAAAGTAAGATTAACTAAATTCTGAAACAGGTTTTGATATAAAGTAATCGTGCAATGGTTTTGAAACGCTCTCCGTGTAACAAGAACAAGTTAATGTAAAAGCACAAACAAGTAAAGGTACCTGATGTACCAGATTCATGGTCGGCCGCTCCCTGAAAGAAAAGATTAGTTACTTAAGCACATTAGAAGTCTACTAGACGTGCCCAAGTACATGGCGTATTAGAAGGGGGCATTATAACCTGAGAGTAGATTTTTCGAGCTGCTTCCAACTGAGACATTTCTGCATCATATGTAGTAACCATTTCCAATACCTCAGGTGTACTAACAAACCGGACAAACCTGGATATATAGGTGACAATGAACCACGAAAATTACTTGTCAACAACCTAACTAGCAAGAGTAGAGCAGTTCAAACTAAAATGCCCTCTGTCCATGAGAAAACTTGTCAATTTCTTTTGCACGAGAATTAAGGAGCAAACTACGACGTGGACGAAAATGAACGTTGAGCAAATGTGTGGGGTCACAAACCGTAAGGTCCATAAATACCGTAAATAACACACAAAAGGACATATTTTAGGTTAGAAGTTTATTCATGGACACCACAGAAAACGAAAATTAGGAAGTTCACTTATGGGGGTAATAGGATTCAGAAAGTAGAGGTCACAACCTCTCAAGAGTTCCCTTTGTAAACCACGTCTCTGCATTTTTATTTTGCTCAACATCAAGTTTAATGGACTTCCCAGCAAATGCAACTTGCTCTTCTGCCACTTTCAAGTGAGTAACAAAAGGTTTTACTAGTCCTGATCCAAGCTTCTCCGTAGTCCCACCATAAGAAACAAATAACTCGCATCTGTCAAGTAATCAAGGATAATGAGCATGCAAAACAACTAGTTGCAATAGCTTCAGAAGACTAGAGAATATCAGATAGTCTGGCATACGACGAGATCACACGTGAGCATGGCATTAAATACCGTGCATGTGACACCAACTCATATTCTCACGTATTGCTCAGTAAACTATAAGGTTAGTGGGTTGGTCTCATTTGTGAGACCGTGTCATGTATGTTTTGTGATCGAATATTGAATTCTCACCGTGATCGTCTAGGAGACAGTTGGAAGACAGCGTAATCTAGAGGCACACTGGATTGCATTTTCTTCTTTTACCAAGGTAATACTTGACCTACTGCCCTTCTCCGAACTACCTTTTAATCCCTTTGTCCTGTGTACCAGTTCAGCAGTAAGATCCCACGGCACTCAACATAGAAAAACTATTAAATGGGAAAATCGACATTTCACACTACCAAAATCCAGAATACACAAGCAGAAAAGGAATGGTTACTACGACACCTTCTTTACTAATTCTAAATTACTGCCAACCAGAAACTGAATTGTAACCCCAATGAACTAATGTAGTATCAGTAGATTCAGTACTAAACCCTAAGATTTACCAAAAAGATCGCTTCCTAGTAGAATTGCTGCAACAGACAGCACGATGATTGAAACCTTACTTCCAAGTCCAACAACACAAAAATGTACAGTAAAACTAATTGCTAGTTATAACAGCGGCAAACAAATAATCCATACATAACAATTAAGCGTTAATATACTCGAGAATTTAACCACATTAACTAAGTTTCCAAACCGAATTGCGACAGCACAGAATGTACCCTCCAAACTAGATTGAAAGTTTGAAACTATATTAAAACAAGTCCATCATCACAAAAATCTGACTTCAAAGCTAGATAACTAGTAATTAAAGTGGCAATCAATCAACTGAACTTTAACTAGCCAAAAAAAACACCAGTATCAACAACCCTAATAAATCCCAATTTCAAAACAGCAAAAATGGAGAATTTTGAAAAAGTCAAGGATCAAATTCAAGACAAACAGAATATCAAAACCTAAACAATGCACTAAAATATTCCAAAAATAAGTATTACCCAAGTAACAAAATCAAACAATTAATCAAAATTTAATCTTGGGAAATTAAAAACTTACCCAAAAAATAAAAAAGATGTGATCTTCAATCAACCCATATAGATCATTTCCAAAATTCAGTTCAAATATGAACCAAAATTCTCATTTTTCTGTCAAAAACACCAAAAACAATCACAAGTTTTTGTCTTTACTATCCAAACTAACTAAAACCAATCAATATATCCTTATCTTATTATCTAATTACAATTAAAATACAGAAACGTACAAAATTCCAGATTTTTTTCCTGGGTTTAGAAAATTTGGTAGGGTTATGAACAAATATATTCTAAACAAAAAGGTACAAAAATGGGGGGGATGAAAAATACAAGTACAAGTTAAAAAACACAGGTGGGTTTTGCTTTACTCCTCAATCAAAGTGATCCCCCCACACACTTATCTGAGAAGTCACTTTCTTTATTTTCAGAGAACAGTTACACACTATTTGATGATCAGAGGTTCTTGTTTAAGACGGATTTACCCGTCTTAAACATAAAATGGGTCAAGTAGAATATACGAGACAAAACTAGAATGCATATGTTATAGAAATTATTTGATGATAAACAAATTACAGATTTACAGATATGTTGTATGTACAGAGTGAATCTACAGTTTATAATAGAGAGAAGGGGAGTTTAAAAGTTTAATTGGAAGGTTTGAGTTGACTAAGGCAAATTGATAATGTTGATTGAACAATTAAACTAATGTCTAAGAGATTTTACAGACCAATGAAATTAGAATCCCAGTCCTGAAGTTCATAAATGTTGAATACAGGCATACAGCTTATTGTGATTGTTCGTACATGTTGATTAAAGACAACAATTCGGGTGCTACCGTCTTTTCCGGGTTCTTTTGCAAAAAAAAAAAAAAGGGTCGTGCATTTTCACATACAAATTTTACTTTTTCACATACGCCTTTTACAGTTTTACCCTTGCCATTTTTTTAATCCTTGACCTGATTTTATTCATCTCCCTT
>VHZZ01001276.1:90059-110935 GCA_009801015.1 Silene noctiflora | reverse complement strand
TATATATATATATATATATATATATATATATATATAGATATCTCGGTTAGGTTGAGTCAATAACCTATCTAACCCTTTAAAATAGCAGTCCAAATCACTTGTCTTATATAACTCGGTTAAGTTGAGTTGACACGGTACGACCACTTATTGCATGTGAGAGGGTGACGTCATTTCCTTATCATATACTCTTGTTGTGTTGTCGGGTCCAAAATCTAATAACAATGATTAATTAATAATCAACAACTCTCCAATAAAATCGTCCTATAACATAAAACAGCCCGAATAGAAAAAATTAGGCCAATAAACAATTAGAATAAAATACTCCGTAGAATGTTTAAGAACTATCTCCTTGATCCACTACTCAAGCCCAATAAACAACTAGAATAATACACGTTATTTATTGTGTAGGATTCGTATCGAAAGACCTCAAATCAGCATAAGTTTTGAGTCATGTCTGTGTTAACCTAATTACTTAAATAATTGCAATATATTAACGCTAATCCGTTATCTTTATGTCACGTTCGCGTCGTGTTATCGAGTTAGGTCAATAATTACAAACTCTACTTTTAAAATAAGGATTGTGGTTTATGACAAAGAGTTGGCCCATACTATAAAGATTAAGAGGATAACAAAACACTATAATGCGTGGCTAATTAAAAATTCATAAAATCGTATTGCTGACGTGTACTATGAGGTATATATTTTAATTAAACGTATAATACTAGTATAGCTCCCCTGCAAATGCACGGTATTTTAGGTATAAATATTAAAGAATATGACGATTAATTAAACTAATGCAGACATGCAGTGCACCTTTATTTTGAAAAAGGTAGAAAATTTGCATATATAATTCGAAGGAGATCTTTTATTAGCTTTATATATGTAAAAGTTAAAACTATGATTGATATTATAAAATAAATAGGAGATAAATATTGTTTAATAGTAAAAATAGATAGTGCACAATAACTAATTAGGAAATAAATATTGTCTAGTAGAATACTATTACTTAGGCGGGAAATTTAAGCGGGGGAATTTGGAGATGTATTAATCTTTTAGTATATAGGGGATGAGGTATATATTTTATTTAATCGTGTAATGTGGGGTATATATTTTAATTAAACGTATAATATGAGGTATATATTTTAATTAATCGTATGGATTTCATTTAAAAGGAGGGAGTACTATTTACGAAAATGTCATACATGCAAAGGAGACGAGAAAAAGGAACATACATCGGATGTACTACCTCATACTTTATTTGTTTTTGAGCATATATGTATTTTTTCTGAGCTTATTACTTCAAACTTTATTTGTTTTTTAACCTATGTGTATTTTTTTTTGAGCTTATGAAAGTTTATATGTTAAATTTTAATATTTTTCTTGTCAAAACTTAAATTTAGCTAAGTTTATATGTAATGTTTTTGAGTTTTATTGTAATTTTTTGAACTAGTTATCTAAGTAAATGAACTCAGAAATTTTATTGTAAAACTCATAATTTTTAAAACAAAACTCCAAAATTTTATTATAATACTCAAAAACTATAAAATTGGTGGTAATACATCGGATGTATAATCCACTTACGGAGGGAGACAGGGAAGAAAATCATACCGGCGGAGAACGTCGACGAAGTAGTCCTTAAAGAGCTTCAACCTTATATCCCTGATTTGTGTACATAACTTGAGATATTCCCCGAGGAAAGGCCGTAGTACCGGTATAAAATCGGCGTAATTGTATTCGAAACTCTGAGACAAACGTCCTCTCTCGGCATTCATAGATACGAGCTTCTGGTAAAGAGGGTCGTCCTCGCTATTGAACCGATGATTAAACATGAGACGGTACATGTTATTGTACATCATGAGTTGGAGACGTCTACGTATTACAATTCCAGTGGAGGAGGAATCAGGGTGGTTGATAATATCGTCAACCACCCTGCTTATCTCCTCCTCCCAACTGGCCTTGTTCTGTTGTACCACTTTGTTGGTAAAGAACGGGGCCGTCATGATCCGTCTCATTTTTCTCCAGTGTTCGCCATACTCGATGAAAACTACGTCTTTCCCTTCGTCAGCAAAGATGTCAAAGACTAGGTTTCGAGGCCTTGACCCAAATTCAGCTCCTTGGGTATGGAGTACCTCTTTGGCTAGTTCCGGAGAGGAGACCACTACTATATTTCGAACACCCATTCGTAGTAGTAGTATGTCTCCGAACCTCTTGGCAAAGTCCAAGAGGTT
The DNA here is from genome assembly GCA_009801015.1 of Silene noctiflora. NCBI lineage: Eukaryota > Viridiplantae > Streptophyta > Magnoliopsida > Caryophyllales > Caryophyllaceae > Silene > Silene noctiflora. The sequence goes on along the minus strand of VHZZ01001276.1, from coordinate 108,707 downwards.
TTGATGGTTGAGGTCGTTCCCAACCTGTAGCCAATTCCCGAATATGGGAATTGGCAGTGGTCCTTGGGGAAGCTTCAACTTCTTCCCCCGTAGTTTTGAGAGTGTTATCGCTACTATGATGGTGAAGAAGAGGGCGTACAATCCCTTTTGCACTAGCCAAATATCCATTACTAATTACTCCCTCCGTCTTGATTATTTATGGAATTGTAGATCGAGAGGTTTAAATAAACTTGTCTACTCAAGTATGGAGATTTGGGGAGGTGGTGATTGGACCAAAAGTATAATTGGAAATACGTAATGGTTTTGCCCTTTATGATTGGACACAAATAACAAGCCTTGCTCCCGTCCTCTCGTACCTTTGATGATTACTCGTCTCAAGAATAAAACGGATTAAATAACACCTACTTATATTCTATCTATTCTGATTTTGTCTCGTGTATGATATTTGATCTGTTTTGTTTAAATAAATATGTTCATCTTAAATGAGAATTTGTATTAATAGTACAAGTATTCTTTTTATTTAATTTTTGAACACGTGGGACGCTAGCTCTTTTTTTAGCCCATTTTAGGGCTGGTCAATCTCAAGCTCGACCCGACCTGCCCGAATGCAGGTCAAGTTTTATCTGGCCCGCGTAACCCGTCAGAAACTAGAGCTAAGCTCGGGTCGAGCAAATCCAACCCGGTCCGCACTCGGGTCAATTTTCTTTTCTTTTCTTTTTTTTTTTTATCGAATTTAGGCTGATTTTTTGATTGGATAATCTTTTAACAAGTACAGGTCAAAGTTATTGAGGTCGGGTCATTCCGATCAAATCCGTCTTACCACATCTGGTATTTAAGCACAACATACACATTTTATCATTTTGAACATCTGTGTGACCGTTAGTTTTACTCACTTTGGCTCCTAAATCATCCCGATTTATGAGTATTAACCCCCTACTATCACGCAATTTTGAACTACAATATCTACTTCCATTTCCATTTTTTAAAAACCATTTGATTTTCTGGTGGTTTAAGAATTGCACGGGTTTTAAATTAGTTCTGAGTATAACAACAGTAACAATGGTGTCCATTAAAATACATAAAGAAGAACAAGAAGCAGAGAAATGGATAAAACATTATTCATCAAATCATCAAATACTAATAGTTGGAGATGGAGATTTCTCTTTTTCACTTTCTTTAGCCATTTCTTTTCGTTCTGCTTCCAATATTACTGCTACTTCTCTCGACTCTTACGGTTTTCTTCTCCCCCTTTTTCCATTTTTTGCGCTCTTTTTTTATACTAATCATTTGTTTAACTTTGATTTTAATATGTACGCTTGGTGAAGAATATAAAAGGGTAAACAAATGCTCGGGATGGAAGGAGTATAACTTTGGTGATTTAACGTATTTCTTGTGAGTAGGGTTTGTAGAGTTATATTGTCAAACTAGAGGCGGAGCCAGGTGGGGGCTAGTAGGGGTAATCATCCCCCGCTGAATAATGAAAAAATTGAAGTTTTTAGTTGAAACTTTCGATATTTTTTTCTAGTATATGTGACTAGGGTTTGTGGAATCGTGTGGATCACTAGATAGCAAATAAGAATAGCTAGGATAGTTGGTAATGCATGTTGCTTGGGGTAGTTGGATTGTCTGTGATTATCAAAAAACGATGAAGAAAAGTTATGGTAAAAGGATATAGACTTTGTTTCGACGGAGGAAAGAAATTTCAGCAAAGCCATTAGCAAAATTAGAGCTGGGGTTGGAGGCCGGAGGATGTGTTCGCAACAAAGTGGAACGAAATATGTTTGAGCAAATGGTGAATATGGTTGAATGTTTTAATTAACAGTGTGATATTCCCCTGCTGCTAAAGATTTCGCGCTATGTGCAACCAGAATGAAACTACTCGCTGATCTTTGTATTCGGAGGTTTGATCGCATTGTATACAATTTTCCTCATGCAGGTTTCCATGGGAAGGAAGACAGCCTGCATCTTATTAAGTATGGTTTTCTTTTTTACTTCATTATTTATATGACGGTATTTTAATCAAAGGTTAACAAATGATTGGTATGAACTATGAAGGGAGTAACAAATGATTGGTATGGACTTTGGTCGCTGATATGGGTTTCCGCAACAAGTTTTTAACATTTTATTTTTGCAGAAAGCACAAGGGACTTGTGACAGGTTTTTTTGGTAATGCAAGTGGAATGCTGCGACCAAATGGTGAAATTCATGCCAGTCACAAAACATCAGCTCCGTTTTGCGATTGGAATCTAGAAGAACTTGCATACCTCACCGCTCTTATGTTGATTGAATGCGCTCCTTTCAGAATCGAAGACTACCCTGGTTATAACAACAAGAGAGGAGACGGTAAAAGAAGTGATGAACCGTTTCCTCGGGGAGAATGCAGCACATTCAAATTCATTCTGGACCGCGGCTGTAAGAAAATGTGTTCTCGAACTAGTCAAAGAACTTTGAGACATATCTATGATAACTCCGTCAATATTGACTCTGAGCTTTTGTCTATACCAGAGAGAAACAGGATCAAAGAAGAATTTAGTTTGATATTTGATTGGTATTTTGATCATGTCAAAAACACATTTGGAGTTCTGGATGAAAGTATCCACGACAATGTCGACATTGCATTGACTCTCGGGTATGACAGATTTGTCGACATTGCTTCTGGCCGACCTTTGAGTGACTTGGTCTTTTTCTTGGAGGAGCTCCATCGTTTAAGCATTTCAAGAATTCAGTGGCTAGAGGGCATTTTGGGAGTCGAGCATTAATTTGAACTTTCTCTTTGCAAAGAAGATGCAATTTTTTGTTGTTTACGTGATGTTTTCCCAAATGTAACGCTTTCTGTCTCAAGAAGCAAGAAAGGAAAAACGGAGCTTGGATCTGCGAATAGTTGCTGCATTTTTTTGCATACATCAAAGCGACTATAGCCTCAGGTTGTCTAACTTTTGAACATTTTAAGCACATCAGAATTCAGATTAGTTGATGCATATCGCATGGAGTACAGCATTTTAAGCACATCAGGTAGTCTCTCCCTGAAAGACTGCAAGATTGCATCTGCAACTGTTATACAGCATTTTAAGCACATCAGGTAGTCTCTCGCTTCGTGTTCCTTGAATTATCTTTAGTAGTATGGCAGTATGTTTTGCTTGTTTGGACTTCTAAGTGAGAGGCAGGGCCGCAGGCTGGCAATGGTATGTACCTTTTCCGTCTCAATCAATTATTTACCTATTATTTTTATTGTGAGGACTGAGGGGTTTCGTGATCAAATTTAAACAAATGATAGACACGGAAGAACTATGTAGTGTCGTAAAATGAAGCAATCAATGATACAGAGCATTTCCGGAATGTAAGTACTGTGATGCAAAATCTGAACTGTGAGAAGACCACAATAAACACAACTAGAAAAACGAGTGCAAAATCTCGTATCCAATACGATTTTAGGGTGCAAAGAAGCAATACTATAGGTAAACAAAATCAAATCATAAGTTTTTAACTTGAAACTTTTCAGTATTTTCCTGTTAGGAAGGTGACGGATGTTGACACATGCCGAAAGAGCAACCAATGGGTTGCAGCAAGCGACCGTTTTAGCGCATGACTGACCAACAAGAGAACATCTGCATATGAAGGGATCGCGCTTTATCAGTTGATAACAACCCGGCCGCCTCTTTGGAACATGACCAGACGGCAACATTGAAGAACCAGTGGGTAACCATAGTAGCTACTAATAGATAAACTAACACTAGTAAAATAACACTAATGCTCATACTAATTACTTTTATCCACTAATAAGATTGTATTTAGATCTGTTATATAATTATATTAATGTAAAATCGTCTTACCTAAAATTAACTCATATATCAAATCTTGTGTTTTTTTGGGTGTTTGTATTAGTTTAAGATGATAACATGAGACTTGCTCTTACACTTAATTTTATAGGGGAAATTACTTGAGTGGGTTGGTATTGTTAAAGTTCTTAAGGCCTTCCTTTGGTTAGGTACACTAGTTTTAAATTATGAGTTTTAAGGCATGTGCACTTCATAATTCAATTTTTATTTCACTATTCTATTTAAAAAGTAATATTTTCAATTCAGGTTCACTTGTTTTATACTCCTCCGATCCAGACAAATGGTAACATAGGGAAAAAGTGGTTATTTAAGAAAAGGTGAAAAAGTAAGGGATAAAGTAGGAAAATTTGATTAGGGCCACATGAGTTTATGTGGATTAAATAGGTAGTTTGTGAATGGGTGAGTGAATGGTAAAGTTGTAAATAGGTATTGGATGTAAGGGTAATTTAGTCTTTTTTCATGCCAAATATGGTATGTTACCATTGGTATGGATCATCCATTTTAGGTAAGTGTTACCATCTGTTTGGATCGGATGGAGTATACTGAAAAAAATACATTTTAAAAAGAAAACTGGAAATGTTCAAGTTAGTAATTTTGGGACAGGTTAATAGATTTAGTGTTTTGAATTTTTTGATAAATGTAGTATCAATTTGTTGTAACTCGGTCTAAGAAAAGTGTGTAGATTCTATGTCTTATTCTGGTGTCTCTTCTTATAATAATAATAATAGTAGTAGTAGTAACAACAAGAACAACAACAACAACAAAGCGTGTAGATTCTAAGTCTTATTCCGTTGTCTCATCGTATAATAATAATACTAGTAGTAGTAGTAGCAACAACAACAACAAAGCGTGTAGATTCTAAGTCTTATTCCGTTGTCTCATCGTATAATAATAATACTAGTAGTAGTAGCAGCAGCAATAACAACAACAATAATAACAACAACAACAATAAATTGTTTTGAGCTCAATAAAAGTTGCGAGGTCATACCGTGTATTATACACTTAAACTTGAGCCGTATGGGAGGTCGTACTGGATCTTGTTTATTTTCCTCCCAATTTTTCCACCATGTGTCAAGGACTCAGGGGTCGCTTCATGAGTTACCGTACTCGATTTTCAATCCTAAATAAAAAGTATTCATATATTTTTAAGAAATGCCCGATTTTTGTCCAAGACTCGTTTATCGCATAATTGCACCCTCAAATCTCTTCTGCTGTTTCTCGAAATTTGTGTGACTGCTTAATCTTACCCGAGAAACCATCTGGATGATTAAAGGACATTTTTGTTCCGGGGCCTTAAAATCGCGAAAAACGTGTATTGATACACTTAAATTGAGCCGTATGGGAGGTCGTACCGAATTATGTTTCATTTCCTCCCAGCTTTTCCACCATGTGTCTGGGCTCTCTTCATGAATAACCGTACTCGATTTTCAGCCGTAAATAAGAACTATTCATCTATTTTTTAGGAATACCCGATTTTCGTCCGAGACTTGTTTATTGCGTACCTAAACACTCAAAATCTCCTTTGTTGCTTCTCAAAATTTGTGTGACGGCTTAACTAACCCGAGAAATTATCCGTATGATTTACGTACATTTTTGTTCCGGGACCCTAAAATCCCGAACACCGTGTATTTATACACACTTATAATTGAGCCGTATGAGAGGTTACACTGGGCCATGTTAATTTTCATCCCAGTTTTTCCACCATGTGTCAGGTGTCGCTTCACGAGTTAATGTACTCAATTTTTAGCCCTAAATAAGAAGTATTCATTTATTTTTACGGAATACTCGATTTTCGTCCGAGACTCGTTTATCGCATACCCGCACCCTCAAATCTCCTCTGTTGCTTCTCAAAATTTATGTGACTCCTTTATCTAACCCGACAAACCATCCGTATGATTTACAGACATTTTTGTTTCGGGGCTCTGAAATACTGAAAACCGTGTATTATACACTTCAATTTGAGCCGTATGAGAGGTCGTACCGGTCGTATTACTTTTCCTCCCATTTTTTCCACCATGTGTCAGAGGTCCCTACATGAGTTACCGTACTCGATTTTCAGCCCTAAATAAGTAATATTCATCTGATTTTAAGTAGTATCTGATTTTTATCTCTGACTCGTTTATCGCGTACCTGCACCTTCAAATCTCCTCTGTTGCTTCTCAAAATTTGTGTGTCTGCTTTATCTGACCCGAGAAACTATCTGCATGGTTTACTGGCGTTTTTGTTATGGGACACTCAAATCCCAAAAACTGTATATTATACACTTATGGGTCCTGTTTCTTTTCCTTCCAGTTTTTCAACCATGTGTCTGGGGTCGATTCATGAGTTACCGTACTCGATTTTCAACTATAAATAAGAATTATTCATCTATTTGTAAGAAATACTTGATTTTCGTCCGATACTCGTTTATCGCGTACCTACACCCTCAAATCTCCTCTGTTGCATCTCAAAATTTGTGTAGCTGTTTTATCTGACACGAGAAACCATTCGTACGATTTATGGATATTTTTTTTCCGAGACCCGGAAATCCAGAAAACCGTGTATTATACACTTAAATTTGAGTCGTATGCGGGGCTGTACTGGGTCATGTTACTTTTCCTCCCATTTTTCCACCATGTGTCAGGAGTCATTTCATGAGTTACCGTACTCTATTTTCAACCCTAAATAAGAAATATTATCTATTTTTAAGGAATACCCGATTTTTATCCAACTCATTTATCGCATACTTGCACCCTCAAATCTCCTCTGTTTTTTATCAAAATTTGTGTTAGTGCTTAATCTTACCCGAGAAACTATCTGGATGATTTAAGGACAATTTTGTTCCGGGGCCCTAAAATCCCAAAAACCGTGTTTTATACACTTAAATTTGAGCCGTATGGGAGGTCTTACCGGGTCATATTTCTTTTCCGCCCAGTTTTTCCACCATGTGTCAGGGGTTGCTTTATGAGTTACCGTACCCGATTTTCATACTTAAATAAGAAGCATTTATCTATTTTTAAGAAATATCCGATTATCGTCTATGACTTGTCCTTTGTTGCACCTCAAAATTTGTGTGACTACTTTAATTAACCCGAAAAACCATTTGTATGATTTACGGATATTTTTGTTCCAAGACCCTAAATCCTGAAAACCGTGTCTTATACACTTAAATTTGAGCCGTATGGGGAGGTCGTACCAGGTCATGTTACTTTTTATCCCAATTTTTCCACCATGTGTCAGGGATCGATTCATGAGTTACCGTACTCGATTTTAAGTCCTAAATAAGAAGAATTCATTTATTTTTAAGAAATACTCGATTTTTGTCCGGAACTCGTTTATCGCGAAACTGCACCATCAAATCTCCTTTGTTGCTTCTCAAAATTTGTGTCCCTGCTTTATCTAACCCGAGAAACCATCCGTGTGATTTACGGACTTTTTTGTTTCGGGACCCTGAAATCCCGAAAACCGTGTAGTATACTGCTGTATACACTTAAATTTGAACCGTATGGGAGATCGTACTGGATCATGTTTCTTTACCTCCCATTTTTTCTACCATGTGTCGGGGGCCGCTTCATGAGCTATCGTACTCGATTTCTACCCTAAGTAAGAAGTATTCATCTATTTTTACGAATACTCGATTTTCATCCCTAAATAAGAAGTGTTCATCTATTATTAAGCAACTCTCCATTTTCGTCCAAAACTTTTTTATCGCGTACCTCCACCATCAAATCTCCTCTTTTGTATCTCAAAAATTGTGCCACCACTTCAACTGACCCCAGAAACCATCCGTATAGTTTATATTTGAGCCGTATGGAAGGTCTTACCGGGTCATGTTAATTTTCATCCCAGTTTTTCAACCATGTGTCTTGGGTCGCTTCATGAGTTACCGTACTCGATTTTTAGCCCTAAATAAGAAGCATTTATCTATTTTTACGGAGTACCCAATTTTCGTCTGATATTCATTTATCGCGTACCTTCACCCTCACATCTCCTCTTTCGAATCTCAAAATCTGTGTGACTGCTTTAACTAACCTCAGAAACCATCCGTAAGCTTTACGGGCATTTTTGTTCCGCGACCCCCAAATCCCGAAAACCGTGTATTATACACTTAAATTTGAGCCGTGTGAGAGGTCGTACCGGTCAAGTTACTTTTCCTCCCAGTTTTTCAACCATCTGTCAGGGGTAGCTTCATGAGTTACCGTACTCGATTTTCATCCCTAAATAAGAAGTATTTATCTATTTTTACGGAATACCCGATTTCCGTCCGAGACTCGTTTATCGCGTACTTTCGCCCTCAAATCTCCACTGTTGCTTCTCAAAATTTGTGTGACTGTTTTATGTAACCTGAGAAACCATCCATATGATTTACGGACACTTTTGCTCTCGGACTCGGAAATCCAAAAACCATGTATTATATTCTTAAAATTTGATCCGTTTGGAAGCTCGTACCGGGTCATGTTTCTTTTCCTCTCAATTTTTCAACCACTTGTCATGCATCACTTCCGGAGTTCTTGTTTTCGATTTTACCCCCCAAATAACAAGTTATCAACTATTTTTAAGGAGTACCGATTTTCGTCCGAGACTACTTTATCGCATAACGAGTCACTCAAATGTCCTCTATTTCTTCTCAAAATTTGTGTGGCAGCTTTAACTGACCGAAAGAACTATCCGAATGATTTACGAATGTTTTTGTCTCGGGGCGTTGAAATCCCGAAAACCGTGTATTATATACTTAAATTTGAGCCGTATAGAAGGTCGTACCCGGTCATGTGTTTTCTCCTCCTTGATTTTCTACCATGTATCAGGGGTTAGTTCATGAGTTTCCATACTCGATGTTCAGTCCTAAATAAGAAGAAATCATCTATTTTTAAGAAATACCCGTTTTTCGTCCGAGACTTGTTTATCGCGTACCTGCACCCTCAAATGTCCTCTGTTATTTCTCAAAATTTGCGTGACCGCTTTATCTGACCCGAGAAATCATTCGTATGATGTACGGACACTTTTTTTCTGGGACCCATCCCGAAAATCGTGTATTATACACTTAAATTTGAGCCGATTTGGAAATTGTATCGGGTCATCTTTTTTTCTTCTTCCAGTTTCTTACCACGTGTCTAAGGTCGATTTATGAGTTACTGTATTCGATTTTAATCTTCAATTAATAAGTATTCATCTATTTTTAAGGAGTACTTGATTTTCCTCAGAGACTAATTTATTGCGTACCTGCATCCTTAAATGTCCTTTATTGTTTCCAAAAATTTTGTGGCTGCTTTATCTGACCCGAGAAACCATATGTATGATTAACGGACATTTTCGTTCTAGGATCCTCAAATATCGAAAACCGTGTACACTTAAATTTGAGCCGTTTGGGAGCTCGTATCGGGTCGTGTTTTTTTTTCCTCCCAAATTTTCAACCACGTGTCTGGGGTCAATTCATGAGTTACCGTATTCGATTTTCAACCCTAATTAAGATGTATTTATCTATTTTTAAGGAGCACCTGATTTTCGTCAGGGACTCGTTTATAGCGTACCCACACTCACAAATGTCCTTTGTTACTTCTCAAAATTTGTGTGGCTGCTTATCTGACCCTAGGAACCGTTTGTAAAATTACATACAATTTTTTTTGGGGACTCTGAAATCCCGAAAACCGTGTATTTTTCACTTAAATTTGAGCTGTTTGATAGGTCGTAGCGGGTCATGTTTCGTTTCCTCCCAGTTTTTCCACCACGTATTTGGGGTCGTTTCATTGGTTACCGTATTCGATTTTCTGCCATAAATAAGAAATATTTACCTATTTTTAGGGAATACTTGATTTTTGCCCAAAACTTGTTTATTTGCGTACCTGCACCCTCAAATGTCCTATGTTGCTTCTCAAAATTTGACTGGTTGGTTTATCTAACCCGAGAAATCATCCGTATGTTATACGGACATTTTTGTTCTAGGACCCTAAAATCGCGAAACCCGTTTATTATACACTTAAATTTGAGCCGTTTGGAAGGTCGTACCAGGTGATGTTTTTTTCCTCCCAGTTTTTCAATCATGTGTCGGGGTCGAGTCATGAGTTACCGTATTTGATTTTCAGCGCTAAATAAGAAGTATTCATCTATTTTTAAGTAGTACCTGATTTTCGTCTGAGATTCGTTTTTCGCGTATCAGCACTCTCAAATGTCCTATGTTGTTTCTTAAATTTGCGTACCTGTTTTATCTTTTCCGAGGTACTGTCGGTATGATTTACAAACATTTTTGTTCTAGTTTATCGTGAAAACCCGAAAATCGTGTATTATATACTTAGATTTGAGTTGTTTGGGCAGTCGTACCGAATCATGTTTCGTTTCCTTCTAGTTTTACACTTATTATTTAGTGCTGAAATTTTTGTTTTGGGACATTGAAATCCCGTAAACCGTGTATTATAAACTTAAATTTGACCTGATTGGGAGGTCGTACTGGGTCATGTTTCTTTTTCTCCCACGTTTTGTACCATGTGTCCGGGGTTGCTTCATGAGTTATCATATTCGATTTTAGCTCTAACTAACAAGTTATCATTTATTTTTAAGGAGTACCCGATTTTCATTCGAGACTAGTTTGTCATATACCTGCACACTCAAATGTCCACTTTTCTTCTTAAAATTTGTACGGCGGCTTTGGCTAAATTTGTGGGATGAAAAAGATAAAGCAAAATACATTGAAAAAACCATCCAATAATAGTTATAATACTATTAGCAACTTAAGAGTACAGTGCTACAATTTTAGGGTCCAAACAAGCAATAATACAATAGGTAAACATAATAAAGTCCTTAAAATTTTCAGCATTTTCCTTTGTTAGGGAGGTGATGGCCTGACGGGTGATGCTAAGCCCCTCACAGCCTCGCTTTGTCGCTTTTTAAGGAGGCGCACACATGCCGAAGGAGCAATCTAATGGATTGCAGCAAGCGATAGTTTTACTGCATGACTGACCAACAAGAGAACATCTGCAGACAAAGGGGTCACGCTTAGTCCCTGGATAACCCGGTGGCCTCTTTGGAACGAAACCAGGCGGCAACATGGGAGCGGCCATAGTAGCTACAATTACATAAACCAACACTAGTAGAATAACACTAATGCTCTTCTTAAAATTATTCTTTCCTGTCATCATTATTTTTTGTTAATTACGGAGTATATTATATAAGACAGTGTTACACAAATTTATCAGAAAGCAGATACTCACTACTAGCTATATCTGTGTAAAATCGCATTATACAAGACTAATCGCATTATACAAGACTAACTTTTATATCGTATTTTTTTTATTTGGGTGTGTTTTTTGTATTAGTATGAGATGAAATGATAAGATGAGACTTGCTCTTACACTTTTATAGGGGAATTGAAATTATTTGGGTGGGTTGGTATAGTAGCTAAGTTCTTCCAGTAGGTCTCGTGAGAGACCGTCTCTCACTAATTTAGTGAGAAACATAATAGGAAAATAGAAAAAGCAGTGGGTCCCTCACCCCATTATGTGAGAGGTCTCTCAATAACGCTATTGAGAGACCGTCTCTCAGAAGTTTTTGTGAAGTTCCTAAGGCCTTCCTTTAATTAACGTGGATTTAGTTTTAAATTAATATTACTTTAATGGTCGGTGCACTTCCATAAATCATTTTTAATTTCACCATTGGACGTAAAAGATGCTCCATATTTTGTCTAAAAGAGGTGGGTTAACGCGAAAAAGAAAGTTAATTACAATTAAATATTCACGAAATAAGGAAGCTAATAATTATGATTTATTTCATTTAATTATTATTTTTTCATTAAAATTATATTATTCATCAAATTATATTATTTCACTAAAATTTAAACTATAATATTTTTAATTAAAATATAAATAAAATTTATAAAAAATTAAAATTTGTTAATCTCTTAAATGCGATTATTTGAAAATGATTTGAATCATATTAAACAAAACTATAATCATTATTTTTACTTTTGTGGGGAAAAAAGAAAACTTATAAATTGAAATCATTAGTTTTGTGGTCTAAGAATATTTTCTGTAAAATACATTTTAGCACATTAATTAATTTTCAATTCCATTTTTTTCGCAAACTAATGTATAATGACGAGAAATATGAACAATTAATAATATACGACTATTATATAATAAATTTATTGAATATTAAAAACTCTGTATGTCGTGCATTTATTACACGGGATCTAAACTACTATTTACTTTATAATAAGTTTATACAAATTCTCATTTGTGAGGACACATTTCGTTATAAGCTTGTGACCTCTCACAAACTACAAGTGGTAGAGCAAGTGACAAAGTAAGTGGAAGAGGGCAGGGTTGTCAACGGGAATTTGGATCATCTCCATTTCCTTTCTAATACACCCAAATTTTAATATATTTTCTCTGTCCATCCATTAAAACTTTATTTTTATGAGACGATTACAAGCATTATTGATCATCCAGAATTCTCTCCGATTCTCTCCATTCGGACCGTGTCAGAGGTCCATTATTGTCTATTGATCATCACAAGAATTAAAACTTTATTTTTATGAAACTAGTATTAACTCTTGCTTCAATTCAGTTGAAAATGATAGGGCCTAACTAAGCCTCATTTAAAAAAAAAAAAAAAAAAAAAAATCTCTCCAATGGGTCACATACTCAAGTCATTATTATTATTTTTTTTCCAGATATAAGTGAAATCGTTACTTCAAATAGCGAATTTACCTACTCATTAAAAAAAGTCTAATAATGATATGGTGGCAAGTGAAAGCGCTACTTTAACAACCGAATCACTGTCATCACGACGGTGTATTCAATTTAGGGGTGGTGAGTGATGGTGTGGTGGGTGGGTAACGGTGTTAGAAGGGAAAGAGAATTACATTTCCTTTAGGGTTGAAGGGTAAGTAGTTAGAGACGTTTCGGAGTAATAAAAGGAATGTCCGAAGTTTGTGTCAAATAAACGTAGGTAAACAAAGCAAAATATTAATTTTTATTTCCTCTCCGTTCAACGTTCAACGTTTATCCCAAACTACATTCAAGTTAGTTTTGGTCAGGGGCGGACCCAGGAATTTAGTGTTAGGGGGACACTAATTTTTTTTTACGCAAATATTTACGCGCGTCTAAGACAACATTTTTATGTTTTGAAGTTTTTTTTTTCCTAAATTAGTTATTATATACAAGTAAAACAATGAAAAAATAATTGGTTCTATAGATATCGTTTTTTAAAAGATAATGTTTTCTCTAAAATACTTAAAATTCTAAATATATGTAAAAATAATACTTCTTTTTTTTGTAGAATATCACACTTCTTCCAACTATGCCACAATAAATTAGTGTGTACTATAGATACTTATAAATATTTATTTCTGAAACTTCATGAGGGGCACATGCCCACCCGGGCCCCCCTTGAGTCCGCCCCTGATTTTGGTGATCATGATAGGCATATTTGTAATCACATTTTAAAGTTATACTTTGTAGTTTTTACGTGATTTAAAAAAAAAAAGGTTATATATTACAATATCTCACAATTAAATCCGTATTTTATTTCATTATTTTAATTGTGTGTTTGATCAAAACTAAACTTTTAATCAATAAAAACACTTTTAAAATTAGGTCAAACTCACAGTCTCACACTATAAAAGACTAACCATCTGTTCTTATATGTGGTAATTAATCATCTGTTCTTATATATTCAAAATTAAAAATTAAATGGCAAATTTATAACCCCGCCTATGCTCCAAATTCATTTTTTTAATTTTTGCACAAAAAGAAAGATGAACTATAAAATGTAGGAGGGAGTATGGGTTTACAATTAGGCTTGAGCCACAACGATAAGTCGATAAGTACTAGACCGGGTCCCGCCAAGGTCAAACATATACCGAAAAAGAAAATCAATGCATGGTAAACATCGTTGCCATCTTACTCCTACCTAGAGGTGGCAAGTTTGACCTGACCCGACAAAACCGAAAACGTTGCTAAACAAAACCTACCCAACCCGACTTGATCTTGACTCGTAACCTGGCAAAACCCAATAAGGGTAAATCCAAAACCAAACCAGACCTGACCTGACCCAAGATCACTTACCTTGATACTAGTTTTGACCCAACCTGACTACTCAGCCAATATAAGTAACACAAACTCGACTCAGAATAGAGTTTATAATAAACTAATATAACCAAATAGACCAGACCCGACGTATCCAATTACCACCTCTACTCCAACCCGTTAAAACGAGTCCTTATTTGGGTTAGGGGTGTTCAAATGCGGGCTTGGGCCGGACATGGGTCGGGCTCACGTTTAATTTTTGGCCCATTGACAAACGGGTTAGCGGGTTCGAGACGGGTTAGTGGGCCGGGCTTTTCTATTTTTCTTAAAATGTCTTGTCCGTACCCACTTTTTTAGCAGGCGGGATGGACCGGGTTTAATTGACGGAACGACCCATTAACCGCTCTAATTTGGGTGCAATACTTGAGCCCAACAGATGAAAATTTTGAATATCGTGTCATTGTGTGACCTTTGGTATTACTGTCTTACTGAGTATTGACCTGGGACTCTGGGAGTCCTTTCTATTTTGAACTCCAATTTCTACTTTAATTTCCATTTTTGATCAATTTTGAGTATAACAACAACAATGGCGTCCATTAAAATACACAAAGAAGATTCAGAAACAGAGAAATGGGTAAAGCATTATTCATCAAATCATCAAATACTAATTGTTGGAGATGGAGATTTCTCATTTTCACTGTCTTTAGCAACTTCTTTTCGTTCTGCTTCCAACATTACTGCTACTTCTCTTGATTCCTACGGTAAATTTCAGTTAAAATAGTTTTTAAAAGTTAGTATCTTTTTTTTTTTTTGTGAATTGGGTTTATGTAATCAATATAGTTGCTTAAAGTTATGATCTTTAATGGGTTTATCATCATTTTTTTAGATTTTTTTGGGTAATTTATGTCTAACAATTGGCTTTTTTTTTTTTTTTTTGTCTACTGCAAGTATCTGATACGGTTATTTTCCGTGACATTTTCAATTTACGGGTCTAAAACGAAGGATCAAAGTGTTGGGTTGTGTCAGACACTTCAAGTGTGACATTCGACCAAAGTGAAGTATCGGAGTAACATAGGTTGGCGCTAGTTGGATTGTTTGTGTAAATTGTGTTTTCTACATTGTTTTTTTATTGTGTAACCAGAAACCAGGGTTTCATGTTTTTTCCTGAAAAAATGCAAACTTTACCATGCAACACTAATAAAGAAGGTTTTTTCCCCCAAGGTTTATGCTTTAGGGTTCTATGGTTTATTTATGCATTACCATTGATTGATCATTGATTTATCCGTGTTAATTTGTTAGATTGTTTAGTGTCCCTCGCCTTGAAATTAGATAACCGAGCAGAAATTATGAAAAAGGATATCGGCTTTGTTGCAATCGAGGAAAGCAATTTTAGGGAAGGCATTAACAGAAATATTGTCTGGAATGGATGCCGGAGAACGAGTATGAGTGGAAATTGGTATTCGGAGAATAGGTTCACGACAAAGATTCGACTAAACATTGAATGTTTGGAGTAAATGATGAATGTGATTGAACGTACGTGTTAATTTACGCTGCGTTATTCCCCTGCTCCTAAAGGTTTACTGCTATGTGTATTTTTTTGTGTTTTGAAAAACATGTCTGAGGCAGGCCGGGATTTATGTGCTTTTACCTATTTAGCATCGATTTTAACTCGAGGATGCTCAATTGCACCATTGAAATAGATACTTTGAAAAAGAAGTATAAGAATGCAAGATCTAACGTGAAGGCGCTACTAAGGCTAGGAGCATCTGTTATTCATGGGGTTGATGCAACCAGAATGAAACGACACACAGATCTTACAATGCGGAGGTTTGATCGTATTGTATACAACTTTCCGCATGCTGGTTTCCATGGGAAGGAAGACAGCCTCCATCTTATTAAGTATGGCTTTCTTCGTTTCTTTATTATAGGTCTTTGTGGTTTGTTTCATCATTTATATATTCTGTGATCATAGGATTGTGGCTGCAAATGGAAATTTGTTACTCTTAGTTGATTTTGCGTGCAACGATTATTTAATGACATGCAATGTATGAATGATACAATGTTTGTAGAAGCAATACTGTTACTAAAACATGAAAAGAATAAGACATTAATCTGAATTCAGAAAACATCCTACCGTAATTCATCTTTATTTGCTTGTGTGCTCCCAAGTGACGAATGATGCATAACCAGGCTGCTTGACACAGCTTGGTTCAGTCACCATAATATGTTTCACGGTTGCTGCATTGGTCGCTTGCATATGCTCTCAATGTGATCAGGATACTGATTACTGATATGCGAAATTGTCGAGGATCCAATTGATTCAGTGTCAATTGTGAACCGAATGAACCCTTTTTAAAGCCAACATCACCAAATGAATGTTCTTTGTGTTTAATTCACTGTTTGTAGGATCTGATTACGCGCATGCGTGCAGTAAATTGAACATGTACTCTGTATAGGAATTGGAATAATAGTATTATTGCTGCCGCTTATTTCTTTCTTCCTCATACTCATGTTATAAGCTCGTTGTTATAAGTTTATTTAAAATTTGAACTCTGTTGGCTCATACTCGGCTTCTGGCAATAGACATTTGACGGTTTTATATGTTTTTTCTCCTTCTTAGAAAGCATAAGGGACTTGTGCAGGGGTTTTTTCACAATGCAAGTGGAATGCTGCGACCTTATGGTGAAATTCATGTCAGCCACAAAACATCAGGTCCCTTTCGCGATTGGAATCTAGAAGAACTTGCACACCACGACTCTCTTATGTTGATCGAATGCGTTCCTTTCAGAATCGCAGACTACTCTGGTTATAACAACAAGAGAGGAGATGGTAAAAGAAGTGATGAACCTTTTCACCTCGGAGAGTGCAGCACTTTCAAATTCATTCTCGACCGTTGGTGCAAGAAGACGTTTTCTCAAAATAGTCAAAGAAGCTTGAGATATGATCATGGTCAATGTCAACTACACTCTGACTCAGGATATAAATTGGTCAATTTTGACTCGAGGCATTTCGCTACACCAGAGAGAAACAGGTTCAGAGAAGAATGCATCTTGATATTTGACTGGTATTTTAATCATGCCAGGAAGACATTTGGGGTTCCAGATGAGAAGATCAACTACAATGTCCACAAAGCATTGGCTCTCGCGTATGACAGATTCGTCAATATTGCTCCAGACCGACCTTCGAGTGACTTCATCTTTTTCTTGGAGGAGATCCATCGTTTAAGCATTTCGAGAATTAAGTGGTTAGAAGGCATTTTGGAAGGCAGGAGGCATTAATTTGTGCTTCCTCAGTTTATAGAAGATGCATTTTTTTGTTTTTTTGGTTCACGCTTTGGATTGAACGTACTCCATTCCGTCTCAAGAAGTCAAGAAAAGGGAAGATGGAACTTGGTCCTGCTGATAGTAGCTGCCTTTTTGCACATACTCTCTTCTAGCAAACCTAACATCAATTTAGCTTACTTTTGAGCAGTTTAAGCACATCATATTAGTCGGTGCATATTTTCTGAACCAACTACCGGTTTCTGTAAGCATTCTGAAGTCCTACTGACTGCATCTGTATCTACTTTACAACTATGTGTATGGCTCCCAGGTCTGATAGCAATAGAGCACTCATCTGAAAATGAAAAGCGTAGCTTATCAGCATTCTGTAAGGCAGGCATTAACTTGGACGCTTTCTTTTGCAAAGAAGATGCAGTCTTTTTGTTGTTTACGTCATGTTTTGGACCGTCTATTACTCCTTCTGTCTCGAGAAGTCAAGAAAGGGAAAACGGAGCTTGTATTTACTAATAGTTGCTGCGATTTTGTACATTTATCAAGCGACTATTACCTCAGGTTATCTTACTTTTGCACATTTTCTGCACATCATATTAGTTGGTGCATATTCCCCTGAAGTCCTTCGGACTGCATCTGCAACTGTTATACTCTCTGTATAGTTCCCGGAACGTTATATTTTGATCTAATTGCAATATAGTACTTCTATATCCCAAACAAAATCGCGACAAGGTTGAATTCCGCAATCTGAGGTATATTTGAATGGCAATGGTCGTTTCAATATAAGATTAACTACTCGAAATTTCAAATTTATCTTTATAATTTATTAAACGTTGAATTTACTCTCAATTTTTGGTATCACTGAAAAACGTCTTGCTTGTGACGGACACTATCCGTCACAAGCTGAAGATGGATAGTGACGCACTCACAATAAGACAAGGGGGGATGGAGCATCACATGGTTAGTGCATACTGATCGAGTTACACCGGTCATGACTCATGACTTCATGACGTCATATTTAATACTCTGTATTAATATCATGATTATATATATTACATACTTTAATTACATCAAAGCATTTATAAAATTAGTTTTTTATTTAAATGATATAAAATTTATATGAGATTATTATTATCCACAATAACTTGATAAGAAGTGACCCGAATCCGAAACGAGGTGACCCAACCCAAAATATAACCCCACCCGATTTGACCCGTTTGCAAGATCTTGTACTAGTCATGACTTATGAACAATAAGACCATGCAATTCTCCCAGCAGACTCTTGGCATCCTAGGCTTACAACATCTTTATAATATAAAAGCTAAAACATTTAGAGAGATATGATTGAAAAACAACTTTTTTTGTAGGACCCCCATGTTTCAATGATCAATTTAATTATTGTTATATTTGAAGTTTCTACAAATTAGTACAATTGCTTGATTTCATAAATAATACACCCACATATTTAATTATACTCTTATCGTATGATTTTAGTGAATAGGAAAAAAAATTCTACAAAATAAAAAACTTACAAAAAAATGA
>VHZZ01001276.1:26658-46708 GCA_009801015.1 Silene noctiflora | reverse complement strand
AAAAAAACAATAAAATCTACATAATAAAAACGAAATTAATTAAAAAAAAAACAAAGAAACTAACTCTAATAAGGAGGAGGAGCATAGTAATTGATGAAAGGTCTTCCATTAGTATGATCAAGATCCATAGTATGCTTCAATTTATGAAACCCATTTGAGAAAACTCCGAACCCGAATAGCAACCCGATTGCAATGACTACCAAAATCACACATATGCATAACATGCATATTTTACTTGGACAACAACACATCTTGTACAATTAATTTTTTGAGGGATCTGAAATTTGTATGAAATTGGAATTGAAATTGGAATTGAATTTGGTGAGAGTTGTTGAGAATATTGAGTGTAAAAAGGAGAATATGGAGTTGTAGTACAAGTTAAAGGGTTGAATTTGTGATTTTATATATAGTAATAGGGTCGAGGTGGTGAATTCTTGTGTAAGACGGTTTTATGATCGGAACTTTTTAACTTGTGAACGGTTATTGATTGTGATTGAGCACGATTCCATTTTGTAGTTGAAGTAGGATAACGTTGCGTAAAGTTTGTTTTCTTTTTGAGTTATTTTACTTTTTGGGTTTTTGGTAGCTAGAAGGTCTTGTTTAATACGGTCATTATCCGTCTTAAGCTTAAGATGGATAGTGGTTCTCTCACACAAATGCAAGTGGGAGGCAAGCGGGTATATCCATTTCCACCTCACTTGCCTCCCACTTGCATTTGTGTGAGAGACCACCATCCGTCTTAAATAAGAATTTGTGTTTGATAGGGGATATCGAGATGGAAGTGGATATGCAGGTCGTTGTGCTGATACGACTCCCGTTTTGGTAGGATAAGGACAATGTTTTAAAGAAAACCTTTGCACTTAGGCCAACCGTAGTACGACACGACCCATTTGTGCCCCGGTCCATTGATGGCTAATGTTTTTTTTTTTTTTTGACAGTAAATGAAAAGATGTAATACATATTGTCCAGGATCTTTGAGCTCATGATACATCTTATTTAAAACTAAAACAACATCATTAAGACAAACAAAAGAAACTAAGGCAGTATGGAGAAGAACGGAATACTGGCAACAAGCGATTGAAGCAGCTTCACCTTCACCAGCACAATTGACTTCCAGATATTGTTGATACATACAAGCCGCAGGGTGTAACAAAGTGTACTTACGCTCTTACGAAAAGAACGTAGAAAGAAAGGGTGAAAAGCAAGACGACGAAGTCTGCCATCGACGGAAATAACTCTCCTACACCTTAGAGATCGAACCCTTTGATCATAAGACCAACAAACCGAAAAAAGGCTAATGTTTTAAAGAAAAACTTTGCGCCTAGTTAAACACGTTTGTTTTTTTTTATCTTTTTTTCTTTTTGTGTAAACTGGAGTGTCCACCTTCGACAACAGTGTATAATCCCCTCGTCGCGGGTGCTATCACGAAGAGGTAAACGGCTGGCCAAAAAATTTGCTCCATTCCCATGGACAGGAATCGAACCCCTAACCTCATGAATAAGGGATGAGGTAAACAATCACCACATCAAACCCATTTGATTAGTTAAACACATTTGGTTAGCTAAACACATTTGTGAGATGGTACGCGGCGTACAGCCGTACACCCAACACTCTAACAACCACAAAATTCATTCATCTTAGTAGTGGACTGCATTCCGGCATGCCTTAAGGCATGACGACAACCCATGCATGACACGACACAGCTCACTGTGCCAACATGTTCGTGCCAAAGCTAGGAAACGTTGATATTGGGCACGACATGGCTCGTACAAACCCCAAACGTGCTCCGGTAGTGCTTGTTTTGGTCCAAGGCACACTATGTTGACAGGAGGCGCAACCCAACCTGACCTACTTTCATTATTAGGAGGGATGCCTTAGCTGAATTGAAATTAAGGTTAAGTTTACGTCTGAATTGAATTATTATTTGGTTTAAGATGATCGGGACCGAATTTGATTCAGGTCCAAATTTTCTGTTTCCGCCGTGCTTTTTTAAGTTCCGGACTTCAGTATGGCCTTGCAAATACTGGTTAATTCAAGTGCAAATCGAACATACCGGAATTTATGTTTGTTATGACTATTAATTTTAACTTTTTAGCTATGTAGGTAGCTAGTCTTGCTTAAGACGACAGTATCCGTTTTAATGGTAAGACAGATCAAACTTGATTGACAATAATAAAAAAAACTTTTGCTAGTAGTACCTATTGGATCCGTCTTACAATTACAACGGATATTGCCGTCTGAAACATGAATTTGTGATAAAAGGGTGTTCGACATAATAAAAACCAGATTAAAAGAAGGTACTGAAGACTGAAGAGTAAGATCAGATTCAAATGCATAACATTAAGCAATCTAGTTAAGTCTTGCACATAATAGACATTCGCAAATCGCAACCATAAGTCGGCCGCAAATGTCGTTATCACACTATGCACACGGCAATACGGATACTACTACAATCACCCTACCAAAACTGTAGCTAAATCAAAAGTAACCCATAATACAACTTGCTAAGACCGTTTGCTAGCTAGCCTAGATCAACATACAAATGCAAACCTGTGAATTCAAACATGAATTTGATGCACAACTAAGAATTAGAACCTGATGTGTCGGTGCCTCGATGGGCATTAGGATTTGTTGAACTGTGAATGGAATATCATCACTAATAGCACGGGAGAAGCTCGCTCGTCATAGCTACTCCCCCCATTTTAGTCAATAAGCCCCACTTTGGCTTTCTTGTAAAGAAGACAAAGTTAACGGGGATAATTGACCAAAACGGAGAGAATAATATTCTTCAGGAATTCAGCCTACGGAACGAACAAGTTTCACCCTTGAGTCTTGGCCCTCTTCATTCCAAGACTGTTGTGAAAGGGAGACATCGAACCTGCCATGTGAGAACTATCTTCACGAAGTGTGCCATTGAGCATAGCCAACTCTTGCAGCTGTTGTTTCTTGAACAAATCTTGAGACTCATCCTGAACAAGAAAGACGGGTTATTAGTTAGTTATTACTTGCTTTAGTTGCTTAGTAGCAGGCTTAAAGGCATCCATAATGGTACAAGCTCTTTATTAACTTTTACCATTGCCACATCCTGAATTGTAACGGTAAGTCTCTCATAAGACGACAATATCCATCTTAAGATGAAACGGGTCAAGTATACTCCCACTTGCATATATAGGACTAAGTGACAAACCTCTTGTTAGTTCGAGGCATCCTCCTTTTGTCTTATCTACCATACTTGACCCGTTTTAGGTTTAAAACCTATATTGTCGTCTTAAACTAGCATTTGCGGAACTCTAATACTAATTCACCTAAAAACCTCAAACCATTTTTAAAATGGACTCTGACGCCTCAAATTGTTTCCTTTTGATAGAGCTAAATAAGCAACTCCGTCATAAAGGAACTAACTCTTATATAACAAGTGGAGAGCAATAAAGACTTCTTCCGAAGGAACCCTTCATAAGAGCAAATTGAACTAAAATGCAACTACTACCAATTTGACAAGATCTTACAGTCTTACCCAAATGTTAGAAACTAGCACCAATTTCATTATTTTTTAAAAAGCATAAAATAAATGCTAGAACAACCAATGACAGCGGAGAGGGAGGGAGGGAGAGTGCTAAGAAAGTTTGGTAATTACCACAGGCTTGAGCAGATCCTCGAGAATGTCACGTGCTTTCATGAGGCGGGCATCAATTATCTCAACAGGTAATTCTGCTTCCACAAGTATGTGAAGAGGTTCACTGAGATGCTCATATCCTGGCTTACCACGCATCATGTCCTCCTTTAATGAAACATATAATAAAGATACAGGTATTAGATATACGTATCTATAGTATTAAAAATGCGTGTACTTAAGCAAATTACTATAGAAGACGCAACATATTATAGTCTAGTTTCCTTATGAAACTACGTCTACTCAGCTAAAGCGTGTTACCAACAAGTCCATTTCCTGTCACCAAAAACCGACACTAATGTAGACGTAATGTCATCCCATGTATGGAAAGTACACGTGTAGAATGTCAAAAACTGAATGGACAACACCCAAATAAACCGTCGAAACATTAACAATCAGCTCTCTGTGTATCTTATAATGAAGCTTTCCGACATGTTATTACAGGTTAGACAATTACTTCACAAGATCAGTAGACGGAAAGACACAAACATACGTGAGATCAAAATTTTATTAAGAACACAAAGCGAAGCATGGCAATCATACAGCAGACTACAAATCACAGCTCTAAAATTATAAGAATAGTGGACACATAAGCAAACAAAAGATTACCTTGATTGGATCCTTGATGCTGCCACGTCCTCTAATAAATACACGGCAGTCAGTGCTGGCCTCTACTCGCTTCAGCGAGTTTCCCCTAGGTCCAAGGAGACGACCAACAAAATTGAACTGCTACAACATGCAGAGAAAAAAATGTCAGTCTATTGCTTAAAGACGACAACTACAATTAAATGGAACATAACCGAAGTATTTAGGAAGTAGAACTTCATACATTGGGGAATTTATCAGCAGGTATATCCACTCTAATAGTCCTCTTCACAATTAGACCAGAAGAGTTACCATGCCAATTATGGGCTGGTGATTGGTGTAGAAAACCAGGCATCTGCATAGAATGCAAAAGTTTATCAACCGATGGGAGAATGTATCAAATAGCCGATAGCAAACTAAGTTCGAGAATGAGAGATTCATTCAAGAATATTACAATACATCTCAAACACTACATCGGAAGTCCCATCAATTTGTTTTCAATCACTGTAGTAAAAAGTCTGGGACAACTATATGGACCGTACGGGTAAATGTTATCACAATGGGAAACCAATATAAGGACTAAAAAAATTTGCAACAGGTAGAAAACACCAACTATGGTGTGGTATACTGGTATTTATTATTCAATTTTGTTTTCCCGGGTTTATTTACCGATAAAGATACATAATAGGTGGCAAATCAAACTTAATAGCTATGCAATGATGATAAAGAGCCACTTTGTCTACTATGAGATGACCGCTTGGGGAAAACAATCAAACTTGAGCTGCATTTCAATTTAAACATAATATTATTCTGTGGTAATGTTAGTTTCAACACTCCCTGTCATGAGAGAAGTTCATATCGTTATCAACAAATAGTTATCACAAAACAGAAAATTTAGTCAGTTAAGTGTCAAACTGTAAATTCAGTAAGTAACAAGAGGTTATGTTAATAGTTAGTAATTCGTACTTCTGATTGATGTGGTGATGCCCATCCATTCATATTCGCTCCACCGTTTGAATATTTTCCTCCAGATGGCCGAGGGCTACCATGTTCAAGCCCAGCTTGATCTAAAAATGAAGCATTCCCCAACAGTGTAGTCACACGCAATATTTCTGCTTATTGCCAATTATGGACAACAGATACCAGTTAGCATTTGTTATAATATTAGTCAGTAATGCACCGAGTCAGTTAAAAAACCAAACCCCACCATACACCACCACCCCCAACCCAAAAAAGAAAAAGAAAAAAGAAATGAAGAATAGAGAGTGGTAAGAGAAGTAATCGACTACAAAAATTACATATACGGAAATGTTATCACGGTGCTTACTGCTTACTGCTAGCTCATCTTGTTTAATGAAACAAGTCTCGGTGTCTCACAACAAGCTGATAATTGTTGCACTTAACTTTGATTCTAAACTAGAAATTTCACCTATTTGTACCAAACCTCCATTAGAAACAAATAGTAGAAAACTAGACATTTCACCTATTTGTACCACACCTCCATTAGAAACAAATAGTAGTAGATTCTCAAGTATGGCAAGGATAGAAGTTGTAACATCGAGAGAATACCATTACAGATTTACAGGGCTACAGTGCCGCAGACGAGACTAGGAAAAGTGGACATTGACAAATTGACAACTGATGTAGCTTGGCCGTGTACTCATCCTACAATTGGAATGTTGCTATAAATGTAAAACATTTGGCCACAGAACGACACCACCTCACCCCCTTACGACACAGATCATATTTATCTTGCATGTAACGCTAGTTTGAAATCCCATTAAGGTTACTTTCAAGATTCCTAATCTGAAAAGGAGAGATAGATGGAGTAGAGTAGAAGCACTATTATAGGAGTCCTCCAAGAAATAACTTCACTTTGGGAAAAGCAATAAAGGCTAAAACATAGAAGCTAATCATAAGAACAATCTGTGCCAAACCACAGTATTGGATATGAGAAAAACCATTGATCTTCTTATAAGAGGACCAAACGAAAACTTGGCATTTGAAATGTCTACCCGACCAACCCAAGCCTTGATCCCCTCTCATACACACTTAGTTTGAAAATGCGCAAGGCGCGACCGAGGTGACTAGGCGCAAGGCGAAGGCGCTCGCCTTTTGGACGTGAGGCGCCCTATTTTTGATAACAAATATGTAATTTGCAAATAAAATTTTGGGCAACAATAGCCTTTTTAGGAGTTTTCAAGTTGGCTAACATGTAAATGAGTAAAGTTAGGAATAATGGGGAAAAGAAATGGTGGACCTTGTCTAAAAGATGTGGAAAGTGCACATTAGTTAGCCTTCTTAGGTGAGCCTTGTCTAAAAGGCGCACCTAAAATGCACCGAGGCGTTTTGTCCTAAGGCGCGCCTTAGGCGCACCCAAAGCGCGCTTTTTAAAACTAAGCATACACATACATAGAAAGAGGAGAGATGTGAACGTAAAAAAACGCACAGAAGAATCGAAAATTAGTAGATCAGAAATAATGAACAAGCTTCGTGAAAATTTAAAGATTCTGAAAAAGCATCACATTCCATGATCATGTAGCTCGAAAACCAACGTGAAAATGTGAGGACACAACATTGATTTCAACTTGAGATTACCTTTACTACTTCCGACATTCAGATCATAATGTCAAGATACTTAAGGTAAACCAGTAAATACTAAAAGTCAAAACCTTTAAGAATCATCAAATATTCCAAATGCATCCTCAACATCCACTAAAGAACCCAGATTAATAACCAAAAGTAGCTAGTTGAAAGGGTCTGTTAGAAAAAGTAGCAACTTCAGTATCCAAGAATTGATACTGCATGTTTAGTCATTTCTAGGACACTACTCTTGTCAAACACAAATTGAAATATTTTGTAAGTGAACGGCTTTACTGGAAGATAATTCTTCTATCTTTCCATCAATTGTCCTAACCATTCAACTATCCAAGAATTGACCTCGATGACCTGTGCAACTCTAACCATCAGAAAGTAACCTCACTGGACACGTTAGCTTGCAAGGAGAGAAGCTTGTCAGCCACCATGCCTTTGAAATTGTTTTTTCATGCTAAAACTACACTCAAATCATTAAAATTAGTGGAAGTAATTTTCGGAGGATGCTAAACACAACAAGTCATCACAATGCCAACAAAATAAAGCGGATTCAGGTGATTCATATTGCAACTGACATTAAGGTATATTATAAATAGGTTATTAAATGTCAGCATGTATAATCTATGATGATTCATAATCATGCCTGCTCAGCTAAACACACATAATGGCCAGCCAACTACACAGCCAATTAGTGCGCAGTTCTCTTTTATGATTGCTATAGCCCATAAAAACATTAAATCGTTCACAGTTCATTTATGGCTAACATCAATTAATTTACAGCTGCAATTGGACACATTTAACAAACACAATGTAATCCTATCAAAATCTCTATTATAAAGAAAGTGGTCTATCTTTCCCACAAGTAAAACATTGTTTCTCCGCACGATCCATGATGTCAAGCTCCCTGATGACTTAATTAGCGCCCTCTAGTCTTCAAACCATAAATCACCCTTTTCCAACAAAGAATGACATAAATTTACCAACTACAGACATGTGAGGAATGAATTTACACATCAACCACCGAAATTGTGTTAACACTTCATGCAATCATGCAATCATGCAATGAGATGTTCAAACTTCAAATACAACCGCTAGTAAGTAAAAGAAGTGTTTGATAAGCTATTACTAGTAAGCCACTTCATATAATCCTTATTATTACAGGAAAATCAGAAACATAAAGCATTCAACAAAAGCTATCTAAAAAAACAAAGCAGGAAACCTTTCTCAAGATAATACGACATTAAATATACCATCTATGGACATTTGATGTGGTTAAACATGTAATGTGCTCTCGCAAGATATATTTATGTAAATTATCGTCATTTTAACAAAAAAGGATGCAATTGCTCAATCTGCAGTCTATGGCAGTAAGGTTTTTCACGTGCCACTGATACTCACCCTGGTTTAACAACCGATACAAGTGAGGAACCACAGGCATAAAAGGACCAATCTTTTGACGTTCAGCCAGCAACTCCGATAAATATCTGCACAAAAATTAACAAAGAGATTACAGATCACTTTGAAACAACAAAGAAATGACAAATTCTATACAAACTCCGAAAGCTTATACTGATCAGGGAAAAAATCACTTCTTTTCCAAACTAAACCAATAAACACGAACATAAGTAAACAAGAGGAGCATAGAAGAGGCTTCTTCCCTCTAGCCGTTAAAAACACTCTCCTTTCGAGTCATTTCCATATGTTTGTTCAAATTCCGTGATAGGAACTTTGAACAAACGTATGGAAATGACTCGTAAGAGGAAGTATGAATTATCTAGTTAAAATTTTCGATCTTTTTCTAAGTTTCTCTACTACTCCCTTCGTCTGAATCATTTATTTACCTTTCATTAAAATACGCCTCACAAACAATTAAAAAAAAAGTAAACAAAATTCTTCCACACTAAAATTTTCAATCTATGTTCCGTCTCAATCATTTGTTTACCTTCAATTAAAATACGCCTCACAAACAATTAAAAAAAAGAGGTAAACAAAATTTCATTCGCTCTAAAATTTTAAATCTATATTTTAACATCCTAACTTCAAATCCTGGTTCCGCACTTCCGCCACCGGTAAAACACACCGGTGACGGAGATACACTAACAACTAAACCAACAACAACAACAAGGAGCATATATAACAACAGATCAAATATCTAGATAATTAAAAACATATACTCCTTCCGTCTCGATCAATTATTACTTAAGACGGAGATATTTAAATCAAAGGTAAACAAATAATTGAGAAATTAAAGATATACTTATCGGCGAAGTGAGGAGATTGAGGAGCTGGAGACGGAGACGGCGAGGGAGAATACGACATGTATCTGGCGGAAGACATGGCGGCGACGGCGACGGCGGTAACGGCGGCGGCAATCAACACCGTTAACTACCGACCACAATTTGTTGTTGTTCAAGGTAATATGGACAAGATAGCGGCGGTCTTGTTTGTTGAAGCACAGTAACAACTCACTAGTAAGGCTTATATGAGTGTATTGTGTTGTTCTTTTAAAGAGATTTATTTATTATTTGCATCTCAATTGGTTTCTTATAAGACGGTTTTACGACAAATTAGTAGCGCATACAAGTGCAAGTATGCGCATACGGCTCATTTAATGATAGTTATAAATATGTTATGTGAGTTATTGGAGTTGAGAATTGAGATCATCTGTTTTACTTTTATGTCATCTTGTGTTCCATCGTTTTAATATTGTGACAGATCACATTACATAATAAGAAAAATGGTTTATAGTATTAATATACTCTGTAAAATATACTCCCTTTTATTCACCATTTTCTTCCTTTTTCTTTTTGCGAAATTGAATTTGACCACATAAAACACCCTATACTCTACATGTTATTGAATTTGGACCACACAAATCAACCTAAAAAAAAGAAATAGGAAAAAAAAAACATGAATAAGCCGGTTTAAGGAAATAGGAAAAAAAATGGTGAATAGGGGGGAACATGTCATAAGGATGAGTATGAATATTCTCCGATTTTTACTCGATTTCCTTCCATTTTTTCTAATAGAAGAATATTTAATCACTATTCATTCTCAACCTCATCAAACAATCGACCGAAGATGTCTTTAGTCCAGTGGTTAAGATGAAACTATTATGGACAATATGTCTCGGGTTTAAATCCCTCTATAGTAATAAAACTAAGTTCGCGCATTGTTAGATAAAAAAAAAAAGATTTAATCTGGAACATAATTTGGACCCTGAAGAAAAAATGGAAATAAACAGAAACAATCTCAATTACAAATATTATAACATCTTTGTGACATCTCACATTTAGAAACAAATTAATTAATCTAATCCCCCTTATACTAAAATAATAAGTGATCTCCAAAAATTTTCCACCTAAATGAATTTGGTTGTAATTGGGCTTTCATTATATCATATCTGTATACTGTATTGAGCTTGTATCATATCATATCATATCTATAATTGGACTTTCATAATATTATATCTACAATTGAATTATACTGAACTTTCGCTTTTCCACCGATTAATACAAAACATTATTATTAATAATAATTTTTACAACTAAATTTGAAATTGAATTAAATATCAGTTGTATAAATGTTATTTTCTTTAATATTCATATCTAAAAAACCGCGCATTCGCGCGAGATCTATACTAGTAGTATATAACATAATAATTTTTCTCACTTTTTTACTCAACTTAAATGTCACCTTATCGAGAAATACGAGATATTTATAAAAATTTCGTTAATACCGACTTTGTCATTAACTACAAATTCACGATATGCAATAATACCATGGTACACTGAATACGCCATACTTAGACGAAGACAAATTCTCATTTAAAGCAACTAAATTCTAACTTAAATTTCACCTTATCGAGAAATACGGGATATTTATAAAAATTTGGTTAATACCGACTTTGTCAATAACTACGAATTCACGATATTACAATAATACCATGGTACACTGAATACGCCATACTTAGAAGAAAGATTCTCATTTAAAATAACTAAATTCTAACTTAAATTTCACCTTATCGAGAAATACGGGATATTTATAAAAAATTGGTTAATACCGACTTTGTCATCAACTACGAATTCACGATATGCAATAATACCATGGTACACTGAATACGCCATACTTAGACGAAGACAAATTCTCATTTAAAACAACTAAATTCTGATTTAAGACGGATTAAATAGAGATTAGAGTATTAGACCTACCTACCTACTACTACTACTAGTCTACTATTATGCTAGTCATCTGTGTAGGTCATATACAGCACACCAGTTGATGTCAGTGAGTCAGTGTGTATTGGTATTGAATTAGAGTAGTTGTCTGGTTGTTGGTATGCAAATGCAACTGTGTCTGTGTGTGTGACTGTGTGTACTGCAAGGAGAGTATGCCAACTGATAGTAGTATCATACATGCTGTGCCTCAGGATATTTGTTTGCCCTGCTCATCAAAAGCTGGCACTTTACTCTTCCAACTTCCAATCATGTGTGTTGTACAGTATCTATCATGGTTTTAAATCTCGGTATCGGTCATAGTCGCGGTAGCGGTACAACCAGTCCTTAATCAGCTGTCGCGGACGGATCGCGGTGAATCTCGGTGATATATTGGGCGATATCTCGTATCGGTAGAGTGAAAAATCCGATATAACTCGACCGATACGATACAACTCGGCCGAGATTTTGAACCTTGACTATCTATGCAAGTTTTCATTTGTGCCGGACTCTTTTTCGTTAAGAAAATGTGATCAATATTTGATAGGTAACATTTTATGAGTGCTTATTTTTTTATGTTAAAGTGGTTACAGTTAGGACCGTCACAAAAGAGACTAACTGATCTATCTATACATGTTTACTTATGGATGTAAATTCAGAAGGATTAAGAAAAAAATACAAATTAAGAAAATGTGACCAATATTTGATAAATAACATTTTATGAGTGCTTATTTTTTTATGTTAAAGTGGTTACAGTTAGGACCGTCACAAGAGAGACCAACTGATCTATCTATGCATGTTTACTTATGGATGTAAATTCAGAAGGATTAAGAAAAAAATACAAATTAAGAAAATAATATAAGGATTAAGGAAATAAATTTCTTTTAATTAGCCCTCCTTATTTAGTTACAAGCATAGATACAAATGAGTTTCTCATGTGTAAAGCGGTTTTACACTAATATAGTTGTAAAATAGATCTAGACAAAACCTTATTAGTGGGTACAAATGATTAGTAAAAGTCTTATTTTACGACGGTTTTACACTAATATAGCTGTAAAATAGATCTAGACAAAACCTTATTTTTGATGTAAACCATCCGGTTTAATCCGGATTCGAGCCGGGTAGGACCACTAGGGCGGTAAAGCTCTCCCTCATGAGTTTCAACACTGCTGCGTTCCCAGTGCTCGAGCACGAGACCTCTGGTTAAGCTAGAACAACTCCTTGCCAGTTGATCTAAGTGCTCATGGGTTAGACAAAACCTTATTAATGGGTAAAAGTGATTAGTAAAAACCTTGTTTTACGACGATAAATTTGCGTGAAGCCGTCTGACAATAAAGTACAATTTCATCAAATCCAACCACCCCAATACCAACTCTCAACCACCACTACCTAGACACCACGGCGGGCATCTCTCGCATCCCCTAACTAACTCGTGTTGAACCTTCCACCCCCACCATACGAAACCCCTAACCACTCTCCCGGCCACGAAAACACCATATGGAAGAGAACGATACTCATGTAAGTTAATCAGTTATTCAAATTTAACTACAATTAGGCCTTAATAACCAAGGCAACGGCAAATATAAATCTGATAATACCCGAAACACTCGAAATGCATCTGCAATTCAAGGGAACTAAACAAAATGCCTCTTAATATAGATATAGAGTTTAAATACATAATTTTACTGCACTTCCTGAGGGCCGAGACAAAACCGATGCCACTCAGGCCAATAACTACAACGTTTCATAGGGGATCATGTCAAGTGCCAAAATGGCCGATACCTACCCTACACAAAACAAGTCGCCTTGCAAAACACCTGATTGCGACTGCAAAAACAAATCCATTTGGCACATACATACGTTAGGAGAAGTGTGGTTGTGAGGTTAAAGAACCTTTCTATTGTTTTGGATGGGGATCAACGGGATCGCTCCATCATCATTTGATGGAAACTTTTGCCACCGGATGGAGCTTGATCAAACCTTTCAGGGCTGCGGCTCCTTTGACGGCCCCAACCCTGGCGATCTGGAGAAGGGCTCTTGCGAAAGCTGTTGCCACGACCACCACCGTCGTACCTACATCATTATTTGCATAATGGAACAAGTTAATGCCCTAAGCTCACATAAGTAAGCAAAGATGATATTACCCCCACAAAAGAACGTTTAGGGGTACAGCCCGAGAAACAAGCAGCAATAAAGGGGAAGGTAATCAAATAGGTAGTGCTGAATCTGGGAAGGGCGCAGAGTTTTTTAAAAGGCAATTTTTTCCAAGTGATTCTCCAATTTGGTCAATCCTCCCGAGGAGAATGGAGAAAAACACGTCAATAAATATTCTTCAATTTTCAATTTACCAGGACATACAATAATTTCTGATTTAGCTACACATACATAGAATTTTGACTCAGATATAGGCATATAGGCTATAGCTGACTACATCAAATGTCTTCGTTAATGAGTAACTCGGAGGCATCCTCGTTTCTAGCAAGGTCATCGTACTTATAGCACAGAGCCACTAAAGCAACAATTGTGCTAAATAACATCTATTTAAACAGGGACCAACATGGATAAAACACCATGCAGTGCTAAAGCATGTACGAGTGAGTATGACTGCCCAGAAGTGATGTGCAAAATATAAAGATACCATTATAGGCTGCAATGGATATTGCCATATGCCCATATTCACTCTCTCGTAATCTCTCTCCTACAAACTATGTTACTTTGGAGTTCCCCTTAGATGGCGTGCCGTGGGACTCGTGTCTGAGAAACCAACACCTCAACACAACATTTTAGACCAAGACATGGTTTTTTCATTAAACAGCCTTGTCTGACACCGTCTCACAGCCATCAATACGTGGTAAAACAATGAAGACAGAGGTGGTCTGAATAATGAAGGGAAAAAGGCTTAGGCAACTGAAATACTAATAGCTTGTAAACAGCAGACGATTAGCAGGTGTCCACAGGAATAATGTAGCAGAAGATAAAAATGTAATAATAAAGCAGCCCAGCATACCTGCCACCATAACCGGAATCGCTTCTCCCTCCATGGCCTCCACCCCGACCACCGGATCCAGAGTCCCACTGACGTCTTCCCCTACCCATCCCACCACCTCGCTGAGCCATATCTCGAACCTCCTGAGGAACTTGTTGATTTGCTCCTTCCAAAATCTTAACAAGATCAGAAGCATGTTTACTATCCTGATCTGAAAAAAATGTATAGGCCACTCCAGTTGCTCCTGCTCTTCCAGTCCTCCCTATTCTGTGAACGTAGTCCTCGACCCCCGTAGGAAAGTCATAATTGACCACCACCCTACAATTTCAACAAACCGTCTTCAACATGAGGTAGAATTACACTTAAATCCACAAGAAAATAATGTGACATGATCAAAGAAATACATAATTCACAATATATACATAATTAATTTTAAGTTGAGATAATTTATATGCCAACGATCATGCAATCCAAGACTAAGGAAACCAATCTACAGAAAGACTGACTACTAAACCCAAAAAGAACAGTGAAAAATAAACCACCAATCACAGCATTAAAAAATCCATGTTCCAAATTAGCTTGATGGAGACGTAAGATATGCATGTTGCTTCCAAGGCTTGTTTCAAGAACAACTTCATAGAGCTGTAAAATTACCTTCCACACTTTATTAATTTATTTTGTAATAAGAATTATTGGAAAAGGAAATTCAAACAAGATGCCAAAAGACACATGGGTAAGTTATCAAAAAAGGAAATAGGAAAACAAGATTCCAAGACAGATGGGGTACAGTAACAGAAAAGATGAGGAAAACAAGATGCCAAAACACAGGCGGGATAAGTACCACTTTGTTACGATTTAGACTTGTTTATCGACGGTTTTAACTCGAGTGTCACCCGACTTGCAGTTCGGGTTGCATGGCAGGTCAGAGTTGCCTCAAGTTTTATTGTGTAAAGGTTATGGTTGGATAAAGAGCCGTCTGAAACAAGAAAGCTACACATACAGCATGTAAACAGATGAGATGACTACCGTCTCCTAGAAAACCAATAACCATTCAAGGGCAAACGACAACAAAGAAATTTAACTGCACAATTACATTCAAGAAAGCCAATAACAGCCAGGAACCATTCAAAGATAGGGGAGTAGTTACAAATGAAGATAGCTAGGCATGAATTAGAACACCGCACACAACACAAAACGCCAGCTACAATGCTGGTTTAAGTAATGTGGAAAGGAACAAACCTGATGTCTTTAACATCAAGTCCACGAGCTGCAACATCGGTAGCAACCAGCAAAGGAGACCTTCCACTTCGAAACTGATTCAGTACATCATCACGTTCACCCTGGGATTTGTCACCATGAATTGCAGCAGCTCCAAATTGTCGATTAAGGTTCCGAGCAAGCATATCACACATCTTTTTGGTTGCACAGAAGACTATGACTTTTGATCCGGGTTCTTGAGATCTCAATATCTGCTCCAACCTTCTCTGCTTATCCATGTACGGCACAACCTCCACGTGCTACATCAGGAAAGTTGAAAGTTTTAGGTGGCTTACTAAACTTACCACAACACTAACTGCTAAACCAAACTATCATAAGAGCACCAAGGATGTACAGTAGACACACATTCAAAATATTAAATATAATATTACATCTAAAAGATAAAAAATTAAAATGGACAAAATGGTAGGTTGAATTTTCAATAACTTTATCCTAAATTATACTCCCTCTGTACCACACCAAAGGTAACGTAGGGAAAAATAGAGTATTTAAGAAAAGGTGGAAAAAGTAAGGGTAAAGAGGGAAAAAATAGGTGGGGTATATAATTGTGGGTTTAATTGTGGGTTAATGGGTGGGGTATCTAATGGCATTTTGTGTAAATATCAAATGGCTATAGGGATAATTTGGTAATGTTGTAGGCCAAATAAGGAATGTTACCTTTGGTGTGGTACGTCCGTTTATAGTAAGTGTTACCTTTGGTGTGGTACGGAGGGAGTATATCTTTTTGATTAATGAGCAGTTTTTTTAATGATAATATATTGATGAGCAAGTGCAACAACTGGCTACTTCAGATCATAACATTTGACAGGAAAAAAAAAAAAAAGGGAGTGAAATAGACCTAGCCAAATAGGTCAGAATTGAGAAAAAACTAAGCATGCCCCAGACAACCAACCCTTTGGCCAATTACTTAGTTATGGAGACATTTACTTTTAACATGGAACAGAAGGCGGCAGCAGCGCTACACCCAGGAACTGGCACATTGCACCTTGAGACAGGCAGGAAGCATTGCACCTTAAAATTTGTAGGTGTGAGAACTTGCAAATGTCATTACACCCAAGGGTGCCCAAACCAATCTGGCGATCACTACAAGTTCCTCTCAATTTCTTCAAATTTAAATTGTCTATAAAAAAAAAATAATAAAAACAAACCAATCTACAACATTACCTGAGTAATAGACTTGTTTGCCACAAGTTCATCTGCACTGCCAATGTTGACCTGAACAGGATTTGACAGCAGATCCGCAGCAATTTTCCGGACCTCCTTTGGCCATGTTGCGGTATACATCAGAGTCTGGCGGCGAGTAGGTACCTCCTTCACAATTTTCCTAATTTGAGGCTCAAAACCCATGTCCAGCATACGATCTGCCTCATCAAGCACCAAGTAAGAAATCTGATGCAAGCTGACTTTCTTCATCTCTAGTATATCATTCAAACGACCAGGAGTTGCTACCACAATATCCACTCCTCTTTCCAGCTCCCTCAATTGAGGGCCTTTAGGAGCTCCCCCATACAAACACTGGAGAGGAATTCATGCAAGATAAATAACTGTTAAATGGACTACAAACACTGAAACACATTCTAGTTATTCAAATAAGCAACATTATATAACTAGACGTAACTAGTTATGTAGTTGCAACTTAGGATACATATCACCTGTTTACCTTTTTATATTCTTTATGAAGATATTTTAATCAAAGGTAGACAAAAGATTGGGACAAAGGGAGTAGTTCTATGAAAAACCCTGAATTTAAAAAGATCTAAGCATTCTGACATTCATTACGGCAAGCAACTGATTTAAGAACTCTGAAATTACACCTTCAGACTTCCTCAAGTCCTAACAGTCCTAGAGGTTATGTCATAACAATACTGACTGACCACAACTGACCACAAAAAGATGACGTGGGGAACAATAAATAGGAAAAGAAGCACAGTAGATAGGGGAACAGCCAGAACTGATCACTAATGAAGAGAAGAACCCCAGACAAATTTGAGATGAATAAAACAATTTAGCTTAACAATTTAGTTATTCCGCCTATTCCTACATGATTATGACTAAGTCATCACGTCCTTATTTTACAAAACACACATTCTTCAAGTGAAATTTGTCAAAAGAGGAGAACAATTAATTAAGTTCAAGAGACAATGCAATAGTACCGTGCATGAAATTCTGGAAGACCTCCCAAATTTCAAAGCTTCAGCTTGTATCTGAGTCGCCAACTCTCTCGTTGGTGATAACACTAACACAGTGGGTCCCATCTGTGAACTGTTGTGTAAACGCCTTAGATGCATAAAACCTGGGAGCAGATACCCCAAGGTCTTTCCAGAACCCGTCTTTGCAATTGCCACTATATCCCGACCTTGCATTGCAATTGGCCATGACTGTGCCTGAATTGGCGTAGGGGCAGAAAACCCAGCCTGGGTTGCCTGGATAAGCAGAATGCAGAAAGACAGCTAAAAAAGGTGGGCAAGGTTTATGAAAATGTTGATCAGTAAATACAAGAAGAAGCATCATCCCCCAATGCAGGTAGAGAAGCTTGCAAGATGCAAGCTACAGCAGGAGATGACCTCCTCTTTTCTTTGGACTTTGGACCAAGTGCCAGACTGAATCATCACCAGCAGCAGCCCAGCCACAAACTTGGATGATTCGAAAAGCCCGTCTCAGAAAAAAAGGTCCAGCCCAAAAGAGCACTCCAAATACAGTGCCCAACAGAGGGCAGCACAGCTTACGACATTAGCTCCTCCCTGGAGCAAATATCGCATCTGCGACAAAAGTAAAAATGCGAGAAATTAACGTTAAATCTGAACTCCAGTTATTGCAGAACTTCAACAGGAAATTGTGAGCTAGTTCAGCAAACATACTGGGACAGATCAACTATGAAATACACAGATAAACAGACAAACAAAAACTCAAAAATCATACCTCTCTCAGAACCTCCGAAGGGAAACCGGTAGCTTCAAAAGTCATGAATGGTGCGGGTACCGAATCTCCCTGAAGTATTCGAAAAAGAAAAACTCAGTGCCAAGAGCGGCTACTTCACAAGAGAACAAATAAAAAATCACAAAATACTTCATAATACTCCATAGCTTAGTCTATACCATGAGAAAAAACAAAAAATTCACAAAGTTTAAACGGCATAGATAAGTAGCATATGCGAACAGTTCTAATGCTCTGCCAAATTAACTTACAGAAACAGATATCTCATGTCGTCGACGGTAAGCTTCAGCTGATAACCCACCTCCAACATCTGCTGGTCCATGATTGACTCCAGGTCCACCACCTCCGTTAGAAGTAACTCCGTCTCTGACAGGCTATTTTCAATAATCAACAAACAAAACTACACCTATGAGTCCCATTCTAAAAAATGAAACAAAAATAAGAAAAGAGCATATGCATGATGCATCTAACAAACCAAATCGTTGACGCATGCAAACAGTCGATTAACACAGTTGGCCAATTTCATTACAACAATCACTCTAAAACCTCTCTCAAACCGTAGTAATGAAAATTGATTATGCAATTAACACCATTAAGCTGGGAGTCATTTAGATATTCCTGAAAAAATGGCTAGAAAAGAATTCTCCAGACACCTGCCAAACAGAGTACCGACATTTAAACCATCGTCAATATCCCCACTGAGGAATTGACACATACAAGATTCTAACACTATGTAGCAGAGAATTTTACTTGAGAAGGTCGTTTACAAAAGGTCTGTCATAATCATGTCCTTATTCTGAGAAAAGTCGATAAATCGTCCAATTCAACACTACAGAGAAATATTTCAACTACAAAAGAACCAGCAATGTCATAATCATATTTCTACTCTCTCCTTCATAGAGTTCCCTATTGGTAGTAGATGTCAAACATACATTGAAAATTGAAGCTAGATCTTGCAACTATGGGTAATGGAAGCAATTTTAGCATGTGCACCGAGGGCTGTTCAACTAAGCAAATACATGAAATAATCAGAAAAAATAATACAATTACATTAAAGTACTTAAACTTTCATAGGTATACTTCACTTCTAAGTTCTACTCCTGATTATTTGAAAAGAGGCCCACAACCAACATAAGATTTATAGATCATAAAACCTATCTGAAATTTCAAAAACAATAGAAGTATCAATTAGAACAGCTAGATCTCTGGAAACAGTGCAACACAAACACACTTTTCTTTTCAACCTTACACGGATAAATCACAGGCATGATTCCTATATAAACACACTTATTAAAATCACAAGCAGGTCCATCTTTGTACGCAGGGAAAAACCAAACCAATTACAAAGAAAACAAGAAGCAGCAGCTGCTACTCAAGAGTGACCGATACTTTCCGATTGTCCAACATCAAAATCCAAATAAAACAAGCTAATAAACAGCCCCAAAGAGTTTAACACATAGATATAAAGGCAACAAGGAGGGCAACGCAGCAGACAAGTAATAGCCAAACCTGTTGACTCTTTTCATCACTGCCACCACCAGTATATTTATCGTCGTTATCATTACCATAGCCACCATCTCTCCGCTGTTCTTGAGACGATGGCTGAACTTGCACAGAAGAGCTAACATAACCAGAAGAGGGCCTTGATGAGTTCCCATTTGAAGGTGCAGCAACAGGCTTCTCATACTGTGTGACGTTAGTTTCCGGGTTCCAGAAGTACAAATACCCAGTCTTACCATCTACCAGCCCCCTCCATGGTTTAGGAAGTGTCGGATCATCAGGCGCATA
>VHZZ01001274.1:98980-109004 GCA_009801015.1 Silene noctiflora | reverse complement strand
TCATAAGAGAGAAAATCTTGCGACGACGACAACTCTTGCATATGAGAGAAATAGTTATCATGTTCAAACTTCTTTTTGACGTACATCATATCTTCAGTATCCTTTCAATTTGGTAGAATTCAACACTGCAAATAAAAATTGGAAACGAAATTAATATTATAAACTAATTATGCAAGAGCATTATTGACTCTCAAAATTCGTTAGTTTAAGCAATTATATGTCAAATCAAATGACTAAATCAAGGAAATTTAGGAAATAAGATGTGAAGGAAGAGTCCCGTGTGAATGATAGATAAAATGTGAGTAGTCGATTAATGGGTGAGCATGAATATTTATAAAACCAAATACATATGTTAGGCATTTGAAAGGTTATAGAGGACTTTATGAGGTAGGGTGAGTATGATGAATTGATGACAATAATCATGACGATTAATTGTAAGGACACCATGATTAAGCATTTTGGATGAAAAAAAAAACTGTTCAAATATTAGATAATTATGAGACATTTAGTTACACAGAGTAATGATGAAATTATTATATTCCTATCATTTTGCTTCTAAGTCTCTCAGTCCACATGTGGCATCATGAGAGTGTCAATTTATATGTTTGTTTAAGCTATGTTCAATTTACCCTTTTTATATTATTGTACAGATTACGAGACATTCTTTGGTACGATTAATAAACAAAGATACAGGTTTTGTGAGAAAGTGAATTAAAAGTTGAGAGAGTTGAAAAGAATGTTTGAAGATTTGGACATTTTTTTTGTTTTTTTTTTTTCTCTTAAGAATATAGGCGTTGGCGTTGGCGCTGTTTGGTAAACAATATATATTGAGTGAAATTAGTAGATTTCGGCTTAATTAGTAGATTTGACCAAACAATCTACTATTTTTATGTGTTTGGTAAATAGCGTATTCTGATAACATATTGGTCGGAATCTACTATTTTTGAATATGTTGTTAATAGGAGCATATTGTAATACTTCCTCCATTTCATTCAATTCCTATACATTTGTTTTATACCCGTATATCAATGCTCGTTTTATTTCGTTCATATCTTTATTTACATATTATAAAAATTATAAAAAATTGATATTCACAATCTACTCGGTAAGACAATTTAAACAAGATGTCACATGACTATCTTTTATGTTATATATTAGAAGTTGTATTTAAGATTCTCCCCACTTATGAATAGTGCCAAAAAAGTAAATGTATAGAATTGAATGAAATGGATGAAGTAGCATATTAAATTTACACCTAAAACCATTCTAATTATCATATAATTTGCTAATTACCAAACACCCTTTTTTAATTCTATTAATTTAATTTCATAGTCAGACTTGCTAATAAAATATGTTAACCGTATTCTGCTAACGTTATCTGCTATCATGAATCTGCTTATGTTATTTGCCAAACAGGATCGTTGTTTGATAAACAGTATATTAGGTGAAATCAGTAGATTTTGGTATAAATAGTATATTGACCAATCAATATAATCTACTAATTTTATGTGTTTGGCTAATGGCATATTCAGATAGCATATTGATCAGAATTTACTGTTTTTGAATATGCTGCTAATAGCGGCATATTGTAATAACATATTCATTTTATACATGAAAATTGTATATTTGTTCTATAATCTGCTAATTACCAAACACGTTTTATTAATTCTGCTAATTTAATTAGATGATCAAACCTGCTGCTAAAATTTGTCACCATATTCTGCTAACGTTATCTGCTATTATAAATTTGATTCTGTCGTTTGCCAAACAAGGTCATAATTCAAGGGATATAAGGGTAACTTTGGAGTAATAATTAATTTGAAAAGGATATATGTATGTGGATTTTTAGACATTTTAAGGGTGAGCAAGAGAAATTTGATCAATTTGGAGACATATAAGAATTGAGAAAGATGATTTTTAAAAGGGAGAAAGACGATGACATGATCAAACTTGATAGAAATTAGAGATTTTAATGGCGACCAATGGAATGATGGTCTATTAAAAACAAACATATGTACAAAAATTGGGAGAGATAAATTTACAAGGGGAGAATAAAGGAAGCATCTTTTGAATTTGTGGGCAATTTAATGTTAAAGG
The DNA here is from genome assembly GCA_009801015.1 of Silene noctiflora. Classification (NCBI taxonomy): domain Eukaryota; kingdom Viridiplantae; phylum Streptophyta; class Magnoliopsida; order Caryophyllales; family Caryophyllaceae; genus Silene; species Silene noctiflora. The sequence goes on along the minus strand of VHZZ01001274.1, from coordinate 106,907 downwards.
AGCCAACGATATGATTAAATTTAAGGATTTATAGAGGGTATGACAAATTGAAGATTAATTTGGAGGTAGGAGAATTGTGAAATTTGGGAGGGTAGAAGAAGAAATTTGGTGAAAGGATTGATAGTTGGATCATTAAAAGATAATTTGATTTAGTACGTGGTTTAGTGTTTAGGTCCAAAGGTTAGCCTATCCCAGTTCAATATTTCACAATATACATGGATTTGAATAACCCTTTTTTTCATACATTGTTCTATAACATCTATACTTAGATAAGACTAACCCAATATAAGGCCCAACAAAATTATTTAATTTAAATATGAAATTATATTTTTATATTAATAGCCTAATATTTTAAAATAATAACTTACATATTTAAATATGTTAGTTTTTATTATAAAGTATAATTTTATCAAAATAAAATCGAAAACTTAATATATTAATACTTTTGCTTGGGCTTTTCTTTTAGGCAAATTCTCATTTGTGACGGAAGGTATCCGTCACAAATGAGAAGACGGGTACCATTTTGTGAGACAAAATGCCCAAATAGAGGAGAGAGGGAAGCACAGGGGGGTGCCCCCACCTTGTCCCCCCTATTCGTTTTGTGAGTGACATTATCCGTCTTCGGATCCAACCCGTTACAAGGGAGACGCTTTGTTTCTTTTATTAGGCAAGTCCCATAAGAGTTGTTGTTTATCTTTTATAATGCGAAATAACGTTTTGATATGCTAAAAAATGGAACTCTAAAACTTACACAAGCCGCAAAATCAACAACTAACGTATCAATCACAGATACTCCGTGTTTATTTATCTAATAAAGTGACGATAGAATCACAGAGGTATGACATTTTGGCCTTGTATTTAGTAGTTCACAATGACAAGGGTACCAGCCTGAATTCGAGTGGACACCCTTATTACCATACATAAATTCTTGCTTATGACGGAGCTATTCGTCTTAAATTTTGAGACGGGGTAAATAGATACTAAATCATATGATAAGGTGTCTAGAAAACATTAAAAGTTTTGTCTTTATTAACACAAGGTGGTAATATTTGGATCCGTTTGTGTTTTAAGCAAGACTTGGTGTTTAGCATGTAATGGGCGAATTTGGGGCGTCCAAAATTTGGACTATTTTATTTTTATGCACAATCCTTATTCCTTACCGAATCCAATTCAGTCCTGGTGTATAAAATTTGTAATACTATGATTCCTATACGAAAAGAAAACAAAGATGAAGTTGAAAACAAGGATATTGAGAAAATGTAAAGGATTGTGATACAATGAGGACTCATATAGCGAGCCATATGTCTGTCATGTGTGTAGTTGGACCTCACTAAAATGAAGGGGTAGTAGAATATAGGGTGGTTAAAATTGAATTAAGCATGCTAGATGAAGAAATTCTGACGAAAAGTCGTAATCTATTCATTGTAGATGTACTTATGCTCTCGTTTAACATGAAAATGGGAGGATAGTAGCAATAACTACTCCATTTGTACGTTTGTTTCCTTTCCATGTTTTTGCAAAATATCCAACTATTCTTCCTCATTCCTATGTGACTATTTAACTTCCTACCCTACCAATCTACCATACACACACTAACCTACAAATTTATGAATACGGAGTATTGTATAACCATCTATGCTCTTCTATTTAATGTTATAATACCCCTCTTCAAATCATATTTATAAAATAACTAATTAGTCTCTTTTAAATATGATTTTTACGTACAAAATTAATGTCTAAACCAAGCCTAAATTTTTTTTGATCTATAGTAGGGAAAGGTAATTATCAAATTAAATCATTTTGCGATTAGTTGTGTAAGACTGACTTACACAAGTAATCGGCTAATTGGGTAGAATGAATGATGACTTTTCATTTGATATTGACTTTCCAATCATGCAATTATTGATTGCCCTGAATTTGATTAAAAAATTAACCTATATTCCAAAAATGGTGAAAGTTTGAAAAACACCAAGTTCCACGCTACAAGATTTGTTAACACCATTAAATTGTAACGTGAAATAGATTTGATAAATGACATATGGGGATAAAAATGTTACTCGTATGAATATTAGTAATGTCGAAACTCAAATGTGGAACTTGTAATTTATTTTAGTATAGTTAGTCCAATGCATAATATATATGTTTAGTAAATTTTTACTGATACTTATTTCAGATTTATTCATCTCAATTCACTTCAATTTAGTTCAACTCTATTCGATTTAGTTCAGCTTCATTCAACATTGTAATCCAAAAAAACAAGACCTAAATTAATCTTTACGGGAAAAGTGTAGCTAAGGTGAAAAGTAAAAGGCGGGAATACTTAATTTAATGTAAGAGGTAAAAAGTAGAATCCCATAAAGCTAGAAGGAAAGCTGCAAATACAGAAACAGTAAAATTGGTTAATTCTGTTGGTTAACTTGATTGTCAGTTGGCAGAAAAGAAAAGAGAGAGTTAATTATAAAATAAGATAGACAAGGTAGTAAAACCGAATTTGTCTACGTTTGCTTCTTTGCTTTCATAAGATGCGTTTTGCAATTTCCATGCAAATTTAGCCTTTTATAGGTTATATTTCAAGTGTATGGGACTTACTTACATTGTTGAAATATGGCCTACGTACATTAATGAATAATGATCAAATGTTTGTGTACTTTATAAACTACATGTGGATGATGTAGATGTTACAATTTCATGTACATCTACGATTCAGTATTCAATTATTCACCTATAAATTTAGGCATTGTTTTTTTTTTAATTTAGTTTAGTTCAACTTTGTTTATTTCTGTTATTCGGATTTTCAGTCATTTATATAGTTTGTCAAGTTTAGAAGAATATATATATGCATTAGTCATTTATGTAAGTTAACAATTGGATACATTTCATTATAACAAATTTGTCCAACAAATGAAAGTAACAAATAACAAATATTAAAATTTAAGAGTTTGGTGAAGAAAATGAGGTTTCAATTTGACAATAGGCGGCATTCATTGGCTCATAGCATCAAGTGTTAATCCAAATTAATCCAGAACATACATGATTCACATTTCCGAACATTAGTTTGAAGTTTAGGTGACGCCGATTATTTAAGTAATATTTCTAATTCTCAACTTTTGAAATAACAACTAACTTTCTTTTGATAAATGAATATTATACTCAATAATTTGTCTCTTTTTCCATTTATAAATTACGGAGTGTATTTATTTTTGACATGGTCTGTTTGTGCTTAATTATGTCTCTGAATCGGAATAACATCAACCAATATCATAATTAAAACAGAGTATAATACAACTTAAAATCAATCATTAAACATGATACTTAATCCTTAATTTCTAGTACATACAGCATCCTTCTAAACTTGAGAACTAAACTTTCCTACCAATAAAGTCCCATATTTTTTTTTATTTTTTTTACATTTTAATTAAAGCAGATAAATTCATAAATTACATAATCAATAAACTTGGTTATTTAATTAATCTTGATTCAACAAAGAAGTTAGTTATACTTCTCAAATGTCCTTAACTTGAGCTGCGGTAGAAATGTGATATCTTGATTTGATAGCAGAAATGAGGGTAAGAATTAAGAAGCAGAAGAAAGCCAAGAAACCAAGAATAATAGCAAGAGTTGCCTTGTGACAAAATTTATGAAAACTGTCACAAATAGGCACCCAACCTGCATGGTCATTCCCATATTTTCCTACGTACCCTATTGCTGTTGCTCCTGCTGTTCCTCCTACCATCAGCATTGTCATTACCTGCATTATTCAATCCACTCATTTTTCATAACATTACAAACATGCCAATAGGGGCGTACCCAGAAACGAAATTTTGCTTTGAAGAACAACCGGTACGTTGAAACAATATCTCTTGTAAACTCTGAGTAACTCGTGATGACTAATTGAATACGGAGTATAAAATAAAATTTCCATAAATGTAATTTCTTACCTCGCCTATACGAAATAATGCTAAATATTGTGTGTTATCGGATGAATTAGTTGATGTAATACGTGATTGGTCTCTCTAATTTAGAAAGACTTTAACTTTTCACCTTCTGAAACTTATTCATAACAATTTAGCATTTTCAATAAATCAGATTATCCAGATATGATGGAATGGCGCAATTTCATTTTTCATTTAAAAATGAGGAGTTTATTTGATGGTCATGAAATTGGCATTATTACAACTTTACAAGATGAAAAGGAGGAAGATTGAAGGTACCAAATCATGCAGGAAAAACAAGAAATAATGGAGGTTGCCTTTGAGTGTTGCCTTCCAACGCAAGATGAGTGTCAAGATGAATGAAAGAAGAGCAAATCCACTTGCAACTGCCGTTGCAAATGCAAAAAACCTGTCACCAATTCCGAATTTCATCAATTCCAAATGCAAACAACTAGTTTTACCACAGCAATATTGTTACCTCCCAGCAACCTAAATAAAGACGTACATTGGACCTCAATGTCCGCATATGGTGGGGAAGAACATAAAAAAAATGAATATTGTTAAGGAAGAGTATGGAGTATAGTTTACTTGAAAGCAGAGGAGTAGCTATATTTGGCATCCATGGGTACTTCATAGACGAGGGCGCTTTCCTTATTAGTAAATGTAAGACAAGAAGCTGCAAGTGAAGTCCCAAAGGCAGTTACTCTTAAACCAATTTGGCCTAAGTAAACCAAATTATGCTCATCATTTTCTTCTTGTTTAGTTTCATCTTCGTATTCCGGCATTGTTAAGGAAGTGAAACTAGGCAACAAATAAATATCGAAGAAAATTAAAGAGAGCTTATTAAGTGAAATATTCTAAGATTGTATACTTGTATAGGCTTTGTGTATGAGAAATTGAGAGAAGGAGAGGTTTATATAGGAGAAGAAAACCATTATGGGAAAAGGGAAGTATGTCGTTCATGTATGTATCTGTGTATTGATGTGAAAGAAAAGGAAGAGAAGTTAAAAGAAAAGAGTGGATTTGCTAAAAATCAAAAGACCATCACAAGATATTACCAAGACATAAATAACGAGTTAGAATTAATTTATATGAGTTGTTGCTTTGTTACAATTGTTAAATGTTGGTTCTCGTTTCTGCTTTGTTTTTATTTTTTGTCCTTTTTTAGATGGTTATTTATAGCTATGAGAACGTGTAGAATGTTGTGAATGGAGGTGTTCACATGCCTTGTTTGGATCGGAGCTAGCCCACTTGAGCTTACCACATTTCGAGGGAAGGCAATAGGTCGTGTCGTATCGGCTCATCGTGCCTAGTCACAATTTTTGCTCGGTTTTGCACGGTCAATCATGCTTTCGAACCGTGTCGTGCCGGCCCGCTTTTCCCACCCCGCTGTGGCCCGCCGCTTGGCCAGGGCAAAGTCGTGTCGGACTCGTGCCGCTCGTCGTGCTTCTGGTATTTTTAATGGGTTTTTAATTGTTTGCCCCTAAAACAGTCGTGCCTGGCCCATCGTTCCTCATGCGGAGCCGTGCCTAACCAAGGTTTTTTGGAATTTTGGCGTCACGGCCCGTCTCTTATCCAGTCGTGCCGGACTCGGGCCACCTCATTTTCTTCACCTTGTCGTGCCAGATTCGTGCCGCCCGCCTTGGCTCGGCTCAAAATGCTTACTCTAGGTCATGCCAGGATGACTAAGACCTGTATGTCGTCTCTGAAGTGGAATACTATTGGATTGGGTAGTGCTTAACGTTCTGGACCATTTTTTTCCCTTTTAGAAAAGACTAGTCCTAGACAGGCTCAGTTGAGGGGCCAAGTCAGGCTAGGCGGCAAGTCAGTTGTGCCGTGCCACTGACGCATAATCGTTGGGAATGAAGGACCGGTCTGGCGGGGTGGCTACTTCTCATTGTGAGTTTTATATCAAGTTATGTAATGAACAAATTACGGAGTATTTGACATTAAATTTAAAGACTTAAGTTTGCTAAAAACTACACTCATCCATTAAAAACACTAGAACAAATTTTAAATGGGTTTACATTGTTTTACTTTTTGGCACTCAACTAGCCAACAGATTTGGATTTTTACTTAAGGAGTTATAATTGGTTCCTTTTGTGCAAGAAGCCTTTTTATGGACTAGTTAATGTCAAAAATTAATCAGTGTCAATATCTTGAGATGTATTGGAGTATAGACACAAGCTTATGAGTCTTAGTCGGATTGCTATCGATTTAAATTAACCCAAGATTCTAAAAAAAAATCTTAGCTTTAAATTGTGGATCTAAATCTTATAATTGACTCAAATCCACAAAATAAGCAAAGTTTCAAGGGGCAATCAGTGAACTTTTAGCTGATGGATTTGAACCCAAACTTGTAAAAAAGGAAGTAACTGGAGTAAGAAAATAAGTATTAGGATATTTAACTATCGATTGGCAAACTTTAACCACTCGTTTAAGCAGTAGGATATCCAAGGCTGATGACTCTAAGCCAAAGATTAAAATTTCAGTGAAGGACTCCGGGAATTTAACAGACATTTTTTTTTTCCCAGCTGTTAAAAAAGGTTTTTATATAGTTGTCATTTGATTCATATGGTTAAATGTACTTATATTACTAATACCGTAAACTAAGGCTCTGTTTGGGGTAGCTTATTTAACCAAAGTAGCTTATTTGACCAAAATTTCAGCTACCTGATTTTTTTGTAAGTGTTTGGCAACTAACTTATTTAACCAAATAAGCTACCTAAAATGAAATGATACCCAGAGTAGCTGTAACACCCCTACTTACCAAGGAAGTCTGTACTAGACCTTCCCGGACAACCAAGGGTGCTACCATCTCGGTTACCCGAGGTAAGTACGTATCAAATAGACCATTTGATAAGTAGCATTTTAGTTGCATTTTACCCCGCATTTATACTTTATTCCGACTCGATTTTGCATGCCTAATTGATTAAAAAGCTCATTTAATTACTAATTTATAATAATTAGTCGTCTTAATTATATTTTATTATTAGTCGGATTTTATATAATAACTGTTTTTCTTCCGTTATTTAATTAATATATTGTGTAGGCGAGATGGGGAAGCAAGGCGGAACTGCGAGACGGGATCTTTAGACAGAATATCGGAGGGGAAGAAATAAGCTAAGTATAGAAAATCAAGCTATACATCATGTTTCAGACAGTCTTTGCTGAGCTAGTTCGACCACCTCCGGCCACCTTGGAAGCCACCACTCACCACCATTGGTCACCCTTGACTTCCACCATCACAACCCAACCACCCACGGCCACCACATCCACGACCAGCAGCCACCACAGCCTCCACAACCACCCCCGTCCATCAACAATGCAAAAAACAACCATAAGTTAAACCATCTTCTACACCACCTTCTGGCCACCATAACAGCCACCTTGGCCACCACTCACGACCACCATGGCAGCCCAGCACTCCTCTCTCTCCGACGAACACCAGAGCAGCAAACACAGGCCTCCACAACCACCCCTCATCGTCATCCCTATCGCAGCAAACAAACAACAACAAACAACCCTCTGTTTCCTCTGCCGGCTCCCTTTCTGCCGGCCAACTTGCCGCCACTCACCCCTAGTTCACTTCCCTTTCTTGCTTCAAAGTGGTCGGTGCCGGCCAAGAAACCGGCGGTCGGCCAACCGGCTCCCAGCTCCTCTCTTGTTCATCCACGCGTAAAACACGCATACATACATTCTCCTCTGCCGGTGCCCCGGCAGCTGCCTAGCCGGCACCCACCATCATTCTCTCCCATTGTTGAAAGTCCTCGCTGCCGGTGTCGTGGCCGGTTGACCGGCGGGGGACCCCCTGCTCTGTTTTTATGCGTGTTTCAACGTGATATTGCTAAAGGTTTTTGGTGTCGATTAGTGATGCTAATTACTATTATTATTAATTATTATTACTATTATTATTATTATTATTTATTAGTATTATTAGTATTATTAGAATTATTATTATTATTATTATTATTATTAGAATTATTATTATTATT
>VHZZ01001274.1:45534-64783 GCA_009801015.1 Silene noctiflora | reverse complement strand
AWRAGGAAGAATAGAAAAAGGAAGAAAAATCTGGGAAATAAGAGGGATATAAATAGAGTAAATAAAGAGGGAATTGGAGGGAAATATATATGGATTTTGGAGGGAACAAATAATCAGCCAACTCACACACCCAGTCAGCCATGTGAATGCCTAGTCACCTAATTCATTTGCCATGTCAGCAACTTAACGGACRTAATTGACGGTTTAGGAGTTTAAGGTCACGTTAATTGTGATTAAGGCAGCTCAGGGTTACCAAAATTGTTTCCTGAAATGGAGGGTTACCATGTAGAATCTGAGAAAATTCAGGGTTACCATGTAGAATTTCCCATTGCTTTTTGTAATGAAACCAAATGTGGTTCATTAAGAAACTTTTTGTAATATGAAACCAAGTATGGTTCATTAAGGGTGCTTTTGTAATGAACAAGTTTTAGAAGGTTGCAATTTGAATGTTCATGACTTATTTTTGAATTTTCATTCATCTTATTTCATCAATTTTTGGAAAAGCATAAAAAGACATACAAACTCATACTACTAATATGAAATTTCTGGAAATTCATAACAATTAAAATGTTTGAGAATTTCTGGAAATTTTCACTACTTCATAACAATGGCTAATACAAGGAAAGCAAACAAATATAAGATACACTTGAAATAAAACTTCATCATCCTTGATAAACCCAAAATTTCTTCCTTTAAACCTAGAACTTCCTTCACCAAAACATCACAAAATTATTGCAATCTAAGCATTTAAAATAAGCTTTCTTTGGATTATTAATTGACCCGAATATCTTGATGATATCGTTTTTGCCACATCGATTGCAAACTTGATTTTTAAAATTAAGCCCTTCAATTGGGTGGTTTCTCCACATTGAAGATGATGTTGACATAAGTGAAGAGGGGTAGCTCAGAAAATTGAAGGGGGAAATTTGGGGGAATTTAATAAGTGAAGAAGAAAGAAGATGAACGTGTTAAATATAGTTTTTTTTTTTTGTGTTGACCAGGAGTATCCCATACTGACAGCTGTGACAATCTCCTTCGGGGTACTGAAAGCAATTTAATGGGTTGACCCCTCCCAAGTTTGGCCTTTTCATTCGCAAGAGTCAGGAATCGAACCCCTAACCACTTATTTAAGAGATGAGAGCCCTTACCACTCACACCAGCCAACTTTGGTAAGATGTTAAATATAGTTGAGGAAGAAGGAAAATGGAGGGAAAATTATAGGCAAAGTGGAGGGAAAACTAAAAGAAGATTGGAGGGAAATGAGGTGACAACAAAGCAAGCCACGTAAGCAAATTAACGGACCATTTAACGCTTAACCCACTTTTAGTCACGTTTTATAGTAATTAATCAAGGTTAGGGGTATAAATGAGGCATTGGAAAAACGCAGGGATATCAAATAGAAAATGAAAAACAGAGGGGTATACAAGAGAAAACCCCAAAATTAATTAAGCCGTGACATTAAAAAATACTAAAGAAATTGATTAAGAATAAGAGCAGGTGAAATTGGAAAAAGAAAAGAGTCCACAAAAAGTCTTCCTTCAACCTTTCCTTCCCCCACCTCAGCCCTCAGGCTTTGTTAGATTCTCTTTCCAACCTTTCACCAATCTCACGAGATTCGCACCATACCAACCACATCACCCTCATTAATTACACTCACTACCTCACTCACTCCTTCGAATCATCATTAATTATTTACATCATTACCCCCACCAACCACACCTCACACCACCCCAACCCCCCACCCGATGCGGCGCCGCCGCCACTATTAAATGGGCTGCGTCCTCGGCCGCCGCGCCGCCGGCGACCCTCCGCCTTCTGGACCACCACTTACACCGCCGCATCAGCCCAGCTTCACTCGCCGCGCCTCGTCTCTCACCTTAGGAAGAGACAAAGACGCGTTATCGTCCGCGTCGTCGTCCAAGTCCAAGATTGTTAGACATTCTTCTAATTTTCAGACGGATGAGCTCCGCCGTCACGTGCTTGACCCCTACGGTGGTGGTCCTACCACTCAACATGGTTGGCCTACGTGGCTTGCTGACGTCGTTGGTGATTCCATTAATGCCTTCTCTCCTCGTCGTGCTAGCACCTTCGAGAAGCTCGATAAGGTTTCTACTTTTTTTTTTTTTTTTTTTTTTTTCATTGTTTTATTTCTGTGATTTTTATGAACATTTGTTCGTGATAATTTTACTCAGCATTTCAATCGATTACTGTTTTGTTTTGTTTTGTGTTTAATTTGTGATTTTTGTGAAGCTTTGTTTGCGACGATGATTAGTGTATAATGACGGAGTTTCTTTTTTCGGCATTTCAGTTGATTAGTTTTCTTTTTCTTTTAATGATGTATGTAAAGATTAGTTCGTGGTAATGAGTAGCTTTTAATCATTGATATTTTGATTGTTTGTTTAATTCAGCAGTTCAATCCATTCGAATTTGCGTCAACATTTCATATGATTGAATAGCTTTACTACTTGCATCTGAAAAGTTTATATGATTAGGGTTGTTTCCTTTTTTTAAAATTGTTATTAGCTTGGTTTGGAATTTAGGTAATTAATTAATATTAAGATTAAGATTAGTTCCAAATAATGACTAGCGTTTAATTATTGATATTTGATTGTTTGTTTAATTGGGCATTCCAATCGATTCGATTCTGCGTCAACATTTCATTTGATCAGCTTTACTACTTGCATCTTAAAATTTAGGGTAATGATAAATACAGCCCTAATTAAGAGCTAAAATACTTCCCAAAATGGAATTAAATTAGGAATTTATGATACAATTACGTGTAAATTGATGTCATTAATGCTTGATTTAAGTTGTTCTTTCCTTTTTTGGTCCCTTAAATACAGCCCTAATTTATCATTTTCCTAAAATTTATTATGATTACTTTTTTTTTTTCCAAAAAAGAAATGATATTTAGCTTGGTTTGGAATTTTAGCGATTAATGTGAAGATTAGTTTGAAATATTGATAAGCGCTTCATGATTGATATTTGATTGTTTGTTTCACCCGGCATTTTAATTGATTCAATTTTGTGTCAAAATTTTGTGTGATCTGCTTTACTACTTGCATCTTTAAAGTTTATAAGAATATTATGATTATGTTGGTATATAAAAGCACAATGATTAAGTTAACTAAGGTTCGGTATTTCAATCGTCTTTGTGTTAAAAATTCGTATGATTATCTATTTAGCTCTATAACTTGCATCTTAAAAGTTCATCTGGTTAGCAATTTTAATTAATTTTTTTCCGTGTAAATTGATGTTAGATTGGTTTGGAATTTTCAGATTGGGCAAGGAACGTATAGCAATGTATATAAGGCGAGGGATTTGGTAACAGGGAATATAGTAGCATTGAAGAAGGTTAGGTTTGATAATTTAGAGCCAGAAAGTGTGAAATTTATGGCGAGGGAGATTGTAATTTTGAGTCGTCTTGATCATCCTAATGTTATTAAGCTTCAAGGTTTAGTTACTTCCAGAATGTCATCTAGTCTCTACTTGGTTTTCGAGTACATGGAGCATGATCTTGCTGGTCTTTTTGCTTCCTTGGGTGGAACCAAGTTCACCGAACCACAGGTTTTTTTCCGCCTCTCGTTTTGATTGATGATGCTAGATTGATTTTGCTGTTATTGGATTCTTATGCTTCTTGTAGAATTCCAGGTTGTATATTCATTTCAAGCTTTTCGTTATTTTGCACGTCTTTTAGTGATTGGGTTACTTACTCGTTGTATCGACTATTGACGTTTCATGAAGAGGGGAATCTTAAACATTAAGGGTCCTCTCGTAGCCCGATTTTGTTTTCAGTTGGGATATCATATGGATATGAAACATTAAGATTTTTTATCATTTGTATTGGAAACTTGGGTTTATCTAGGACTTCATGACTAATTTGGTCCCCTCCCTTTTGTGACCTTCCATCACAAGAACAAGACAAGCTGCTGATAATGCAAAAAGTGACTGTCAGAAGTCACTGCAGTTCGGGATTATCTGAGTTTTGGAGTAATATATGAGCTGGTGTTTTCTTATGTTCCATCATTTTCTTTATAATCTTATCGTTATATGTGAGTTTTGAAGTCCGGTCCAGTTATGATATTATGTTGTGGGTGGATTTTGCTTGTCCATCTTTTCTTCTTAAATAAAAATCTGGGACTACCCAAATTCTCTCTCATAGTAACTATAAATAGTATATATAAAGCCTCACCTTGTAGGAGCCTTCAGGTATTGGAGCAGTGTGAATCGTGATTTATACCTCGTCCAATTCTCGGTACCCCTTTGGAAGTGAGCCTTATTAGAACAATTCAAAATGAAATAATGGTACTCGTATTTCTAATGGTTAAAGTGTATAAATTTACTGTCCAAAAGAAATTTAAAAAAATAAGTGGATGTAAATTAAGTCACATCGTAGCTGGAGCATTAGAACAATTCTGGCTGTTTGATTCGAGAAGAGGATGTTCATGTCCCCACTCCCTTCCATTTTTTCTGCGCCATCAAGCTCTGTGTAGTTGCTTGTGGTTTAAGGGATTTTAGCGAGAATTTTTTCCTCTGTTTGTTTGATACCATAATTGATTTTATCTTTGATTTCACGGTCATGAGAATGATGAGATCTTTAGCGATGTCTTCATTTCTTTATATGGTTAATATATCTAGGGACTAATTGGAATATCTTTCATCAGATACAATTATTTTTCTGCTTGCTAGTCGTGAGTATATAGAGGTGTTATATTGCAGCCTTTTTTCTCTTTGTGTTCTGCAGATTAGCTTTTTTACAAGTACAAAAGCTGAGTTCTTTTTTAATCTTTTTTAGGTCAAATGTTACATGAAACAATTATTTGCTGGGCTTGAGCATTGCCATAACAATGGTGTTTTGCACCGTGACATCAAGGGCTCCAATCTCTTGATCGACAATGAAGGGGTCCTTAAAATTGCTGATTTTGGATTAGCAACATTGTATGAGCCTCATCAAAAGCAACCAATGACTAGTCGAGTTGTTACCCTCTGGTATCGTCCTCCAGAGTTACTTCTAGGAGCCACTTCGTATGGTGTTGGTGTTGACCTTTGGAGCGCTGGTTGCATTTTGGCAGAGCTGCTTGCTGGAAAGCCGATTATGCCAGGCCGAACAGAGGTTTTGCACTTTTCTGAGATCTCAAAGCTTTACTGGCAGTTTGGCTTTTGTATGCATTTGTCTTTCTGCTTTTTTTTGACATTTTACCCATTTTAAATTTTTGTTCAAGCAAAATTCTTTAGGTAGACATTTCAAAAAGTCGTGAAAAATAATTTTTCATATTTATGCTTTAAAGATATCCTTATTTATTGTAGACTGTGTATGTCCAATGCTGCTAATCATACCTATTCTGATATCCTGACCAGGTAGAACAACTTCACAAGATTTTTAAGCTGTGCGGCTCTCCAACTGAGGAGTACTGGAAGAAGTACAAGTTGCCAAATGCAACTCTTTTCAAGCCACAGCAGCCATACAGGCGTTGTGTATTAGATACATTTAAAGATTTCCCCTCTCCATCTCTTCCTCTTATCAATGCGCTTCTTTCAATTGATCCTGAACTTAGAGGCACAGCAACAGATGCCTTAAATAGTGAAGTGAGTAATCTATTAGATATTGCTTGCTCTACTGTATTTATTATATTTAGATGACGTCAGCCTTGTACTCTGGTGTGAAACAATTGTAGTCTTGTCTTCCTCCTTTTCTCGTCTGTCCTATGGGGTCAATGATGGTAGGAATTTGGTAATTTCCCTCAAATTGATTGTTATGGTAAAACAGTTTTGTGGAGATGTAACTGTGAAGTTGGTTTGAGCTCGATTGGATCAGCAATTTTACATCGCTTTTCTATTTAAAGAGAAGTTATTGTAGGCTTGCATATATATATAACTTCTTCGTTGCCTTTGAATGCTGTCTACATGTTTATCTTGATGAAGTTGTGGCTTCAGGTGGGTTTAGTTTGTTCTATATTACTGAGTATAAAACAATTCACCTATAATCACTGCCTACGTACTGTGTTCAGGAGGTGTAGCATCTCTAGTAATTAACTACCATCTGTCTGCCACTCTATCCTGGTCTACTGTTTATCCTGGGGGAAAGAAGTAGAGGGGGTTGCTGACATTACTCATGTACATTTCTTCTAGTATCTGTTCCTAAAAAAAAAAAATATGGTTTTTGCCTATCAAATGGTGTTCTTTTATTTATTACTCCGTATTTTTTTTATTTATCATCTAAGCAATCAGATATTGGGATGTTCAAACAAACTGTCATCTAATTTTCCGCATCTGTTCATTGGGCTACCTAGCATGTTCTTTCTTGTCAATCATTCTTTTACCAATTTGACTTTATGGCTGTTAGATACTTGAGCTATTTGTAAAAAACCTCGAATTATAGGATGTGTTCCTCTACATTTAAAATAACATGATGCTTTTATATTTTCGGCAAACAATGATATTCCAGGAAACAACAAACTCTAAGTGGGTTATTTACTTGCAATTTTGCACTTTTCTATCTGAGTTTCTGATATTGCCCAGTATTCTAGAAATGCAATTGTTTAAGCAAATTTCAATGTGTTGTCGGGAAAGAACCTCTTTGTGTTAAATGATAGGAGTAAGCATGCTTATGTCCGAACCTCTGTCCTGCCATTGGCAGGAATAAGGATTTTGTAAGGCATTCAGATGATTTTAGTAGTAAGCTCACATATTCTGTTTTTGTTTTCCTACACAGTTCTTCTTGACTGAGCCTTACGCTTGTGAACCATCTAGTCTGCCGAAGTATCCACCTAGTAAAGAATTGGATGTGAAGCAACGTGATGAAGCAATGCGAAGGTTCTACTCCACATTTTTATTATCACTTTCTGATGCATTTTGCTTGTTGTCTGAGAATGCTTACTTTCAAATTGCAATTTTCTTGGCAGGCAAAAAGGTTTAAGTGGAAAACCAAGTGTTGCTGATGGTGCAAGGAGAGTTAGAACACGTGACAGGGCTGGCAGAGCGATACCCGCTCCAGAGGCGAATGCAGAGCTGCAAACAAATTTGGATGTATGTCAAGCAGCTTTAACCACAGTTTTATACCCAGTCACTCCCAATTCCACCTGAATAACAACCCAAGTACTGATTAGACCTGGATACAAAAACCTGAATATAACCCGACCCATTATACATCGTATAATACCCGAACTGACATACTCATACCCAATCTAAATGACCCTTTGTCTAGTCTAAACCACCATGAATCTTTAATCAACTCATGGATGTATGGGGGCCAGAGGGAGAGCTGCAGTCTGTGGCTACTGTCCATGCTAGCTACAGAAAGGCAAAATAAAAACGGCAGAATCCTTTGGCTTAGTGGTAACAGTTAAAAGACTTGTAGTACGATTGAGTGTGTCTGGTCAGTCCATTTGTTTTTTTTTTTTTCTTTTTTTTGTTACTCCCATCTTAGTTTCTCATTTTGGTTTGTGCCAACCCGTAGTAGTTTCAAATGGCATCATTCCTGATTTTACCCCAACAAATAACAACCGTCTTAATCCCAAAAAGATTTAGGGTGTGTTTGGATAGGGGGATTTGGAGGGAAAGGGAGGGGAGGGAAATAGAGGGAGTGCTTTCGTTTGTGTGGTTAGCTATATGGAGTTTGAGGGATTTGGAGGGGAGGGAAATCTCTCCAACATGAGAAAAATCTGGAGGGAAAACTCTCTTATCCCTTCCCCCTTCCCTTCCCACCTTTACCTTTCCCTTCTTCCTCCTCCCCTCCCTTTCTCTCTTCTTTTCGTATCCAAACAACGTCTTAGGGTCAGATAATATGAGTCATCATTAAAACTGTCACTAACTCGGAAAATATACATACCAAGTATAGACGGACACTAACGGTATTTTCTCATCATCTAAAATTGAGCCATAATAGATAGGCAGATAGCCATCAACTTTTTTGAGGACAAAGGAGTATAATTTCCCATTTTGCTTAGCTTTCTATTTTCTCATTTTACATCCCCTATTTTGGAGTCCTTTAAGCATTGGGGTAATGTTGTTGCTAAGCTGCCTATTGTATGCTCCCAGCCCAGCTGTTTCTAGCTTGAGACTTAAACCATCATGGTGACATCCTAGAGAACTTAAAACATTGAGAGTTTGAGACAAGTGAATGATGTGTTGACGATTGTATCACCCCTTTCTGGGATCTCACCTTTTCGTCTCTTCACTTGAGCAGCAATAACTTGTTATCCCGCAATTGCCGTTTTCCAATGTTCTGAAAACTTCATGTACTTCCATTGTGTTTGCTTTAAGGCCTTTTAACAGTAAAATAACTTTGATCTGATACTCTTTTATGCCGTAATTTTCTTGTCAAACTGAAGAAGTGTTTTTTTTGCATTTGACTTTACAGAGGATGAGAATGGTAACGCAAGTAAATGCAAAGAGCAAAAGCGAAAAATTTCCACCGCCCCATCAAGATGGAGCTGTAGGCGTACCTCTTGATCCGTCAAACAATGGGCCTATATCATTTGGCGAAATTGAACACTCTTTTGATTCATCACATTTCAACCCAAAAATGTCAAAGTCGGTGAGAAGTATTGCACCTGCTGAAGGGCCCTCAAGGAGGAGACGGACCATGAAAGAACCTGAGTTTGCATCAACCTGGAAATTCTTCCATGCATGGAAACCGTCAGCTGTTGGATTGTCCATGGACCTCATGTTTAAGGGTAAAGGGTCAATGAATCGGGTTTCCAGCAGCCGAAGTAAGTGATTACACGATTAAATTTGGTGCTTTTGATTTTTTTTTTTTTTTTGGGGGGGGGGGGGGGGGGAGGATGCGAGTTCCTTGGTTTTGCAAGATGCCCTTCAAAGGGGCGGAAGAGTTTAAAATCAAATGTTGCAAATTTTGGGGTGTAGATTATGAAGCATCCCTAATTTATTTTCTTTTCTTTTTTCCCTGTGTAGTACACAGAAGAGAACCTCTGTACAGTTTAGGGAACTAGTTCTACCAAACTTAATGTCCAAAAATTGGCCAGTTGTGCTTAGAATTTGTTAATCTTGTTTCGTCTTTCAACAAAATGTTTCCTTGTTTTGCATCCCTGTTTGAAAGGACTCGAATCTCATGATAATTGACGTATACTTGATTAATTGCATATTACTCCCTCCATTCATCTTTTATCTTCCCACCACTCTAATATATGTGAGGAGTGTTTTATTGAAGCGAGAAGATAAAAGATGAATGGAGGGAGTATTAAAAAGTCGTAATTTATTCGAGGAGATTCCAGTGGGGCTATGAAAGGTTTTCTTCTGCTGGGACCGAAAAACTTGACTTTTCTAAATGCAAGGAACGGGAAAGACGCTGATATGGTGATATCCTTGATCACCATAACTTACCGCCACAACTTGGAGCATGTACAATGATGTACTGGACTCTCCAAGCGCCTTTTAATATGCTTTCCAAATTGTCTCCATAATTAGAGAGCACAAAACACGTGTTTTTCTTTTATATAGGACCTCTCCAAGTGATTTTCTTATACTCTTATTGAAAAAGGTTGGAGAGGAACTCTCTTGGTGCTCTCGGGAAAGAGCAAAAGAGAGCGACTTTCGATCTTAAGTGAACCCTTACAAGTAAAATACGTGAAAATAAAAAAAGGGACTTGCTAAATCCCGTGCACTAGTTTACTAAATACCGCGCATTTTACCTGCGCATTTTACCTTTGATATTCCATAATTGCCCTTCGTCTTAAAAAGATAATTAAAGGACTTCTCTCCCAACTCTTTTCCTAAAACCTAATCAATGTTAATATTTCGACAATAATTAATCGTAATTCGCGCGTATCACATGTAATTTCTTCATTTTATCAACGACATTTTTAATACCGTGTTTTAATCGAATTAACTAATGTATTTCTTTATTTTTAAAATTATGGTATAAATTAATGTCGATTACAATTATAGTGGGGTGGTTGTGGGGTTGTCGAACAGGTCGGTGTAGGGTTGTTAGAGGGTGAGGTTTATGCGGTGGTCGGAGGGTGCGGTTGCTGCGGTGGTCGGAGAGTGTGATTGTGAGTTTCTGCAGTATGTGCGCACAAGGAGGCGGCGCGGTGGCGGGTGGTCGACKCCGATATWGGGGCTGRGAGGGGTGAACGGCCGGCGATAGGGGAGGGTAAGGTGGCCRGCGGTAGGATTGGGGTGGGGAAGGGGGTTGYTGGTGTYATTGGGCATTGACGGAAATCCCTGTATACCATGTTTCCCCTTTTTCTTTTCTTTTTTTCTCTCTTGTTTTTTTCGTGGTGGGTGAAAAATGAGGACATACTCGAAATAAAGGCTAAAAATGCGCGGAATTGAGCAAAATAATGCGCGTGATTTAGCAATTACGTAACAAATTGGGCCCAATATTTTAGGTGGAAAGAAGGTAAGATAGCATTTGTAGAATTTTATTTTCGCGAGGAAGTGCTTTTTGCTCTCCAAGGAGACCGAGTGTAAATGGAGAGCAAAACAGGTAATCTCAAAGTTTTACTATTGCACATGCTCTACAATATCGCTTTGCCCAAGTCAGCTGCATACGGCATACCCATATGGACCCAAATTCCATTGCATTCTTCTACAACAGGGCCATTGTGTGTTTCCACGCCGAGTTTGTTAGCATGCAGCTACCAACACAACCATCAGTTTGTTAGCATCCAGTATAGCTTTAATAATTAAAATAAAATCAATCCTAGATCTTCATTGCCACAAATGTTCCAACTACTAACTTTTCCATCATCTGTTCTATATAGAAAGCACATCATTGAAAAATCGTGGACAAACCTTTTCAAGGAAAAGTAATTAATCAAAGTACCTACATTAAACCATTCATCGAATCCTCATCTTCTTCGATCATTAATAAGATCCTGACAACTGTATAATACGCATGTCAACATCAAAAATGACCTTGTAGCTCTGTTTATACCAAACAAACTGTATAAATGCGACAAAATTTTATTTTCCGGTGGGGAAATGTTGATCTTGATCGAAGCTGCCACATTGAGTGGTATGAATAACAAATTATCAACACCAAATAAACGCTACATATAACCTCTTATACTTCCTAGCTGATGGTTTTAAGCAGATCGGTAGCATGCTCGCTTAGCAGCTCGGACGATGTCCTCAACCTACATAGTGGAATGCAAAAATAAGGTTCCGAAATAAACAGGTCACAAATTACAATCAAAGTTCACGATTCAAAGTCCATCCACGAATAATGAATATTACAATGCTGCAACTTGTATGCTCTAGATAACAAAAAACACATTCAGTTCAGTTCTAAAAGTACAGATTGAGTATCAGGACAGCAGAATTAACTCTACCCCATATCCTACTAACCCCATCACGAAAATGTGTTTCAGTGTATACATTACTAACAGAAGAATTATGGAATTTTTTTCCACTTATTATTATTCAAGTTAAAGCTAAAATAGTCAGTTGAGATTTGACTATTCTCAACATTCTTGCGAATAGTTCACTTGAAGAAACCGTTTAAGGTGTTCGTTAGCAGAAATTATAGGAAAGACAACTTATAGGAAAGACAACAGGAGAATTGCTCCATTTACTTTTTGGTAAAATATTTAGAAATGGCAACTCCAGATCAGCCAGAAAGCGAAAATGGTGCATTTCCACTGAAAATGAGGGAGTATATTACAATTTCTCCTGAAGTCATCATACTTAAGTTGAATAAGCTGGATGACTGAGACTAGAGAGTTGAGGGCATAAGAGTCCCAAAGGGTATTGTTTTAACATGAACTGTCAAAGATAAAACCGTTACAAACCTGCGGCACAGCCATCCTTTCCAAATTTGCAGCATAGGGCATCGGCACGTCAGCACCTGCTATCCTCTCAACTGGTGCATCCAGGAAGCCAAAGCTATCTTCGACAACGGTTGCACTGGTTATAAAAAATAAGAAAAGGAGTTAATACAGCCAGATGTGCATCAAATAAAAGTTACAAGGATGGAAATTGCAGTGGAAGTGCTCTTCCCATTGCTCCCAAAATCTCACCACAAGAAATACTAGATACAGACCTAGGTAGCACCAAAACGGACACGACACGGGCACGTGACACGGCATCCCATGAAATTTAGGACACGGGACACGCTATTTAAATTTAATAAAATATACTCCCCCCAATTTCTTATTATCTTCCCTCTTTCCTTTTTCACACAAATTTGATTATCATCCCTCTTTCCTTTTTTGGTAAGTTTCATTCATTTTTTTATTAATTTCTCTCTACTAAAAAATCAACAACTTCCACTACTTTATTTATTCTTTATTCATTATTCATTCTTTATTATTTTCTCTCCTATAAACTTTACCACTTACAATACTTTATTCCTTCTTTCTTCCCCTTTCTTAATTTTTGTGCCCAAAAGAAAGGGGGAGATATAAAAAAATTGGAGGGAGTATTTTTTAGTCATAAACGTTCGATTTTATTTTTGTAAAAGTATTTGATATTAAATTTAAATAAGTGAAGGTAAAATTTGGCCTTGATTATAACTCAGTTTCATTTGCTAGCCAAACCCATATTCTAATCAATCTCTTCCGACATCTCATTTTTCGTTTAAAGAACATCATTCAGCCCAAATGATGTTCAAATATCAAGGACACACGTCGGACACGTGCCCAAATACCATGGACACACGTCGGACACGTGTCCGAATAAAAGTAGAAAGTTAGACACGGCTTTATAGGTGTCCGGCGAGTGTCGGTGTCGGACACGGTGTCCGACACAGAACGACTGATTTAGAGAAGTGTTTGTGCTACCTAGAAACAAACTCCTGCATGCAAATTTCCTTGAAGTAAAAGATTAGCACCCTAAGGCCTTGCTGGAATGGAGTAGGGTTCACATAGGTAATAAAGGTGGCTTGGAAGGAGATAATTACCTTAAAAGATACGGTCTAGGGATGGTCTGTTTCCTATACGTGGTTTACATTTATCTTTGTGAAGTAATGGAAAGGTTGGATTATGATAACAACTCCAATTACTCACAAGGTAAAGCGTACACCCTAAGATCACTTCCATTTCTTTTTATTGACGGTTACATCACAATAAATGTGACACGAATTTTTATTTTTTTACCCCCGTGCCTCAATGGCTCCCACAAATTCCAGGAAAATGAGGTCGGATGTCAAAACAAAGGGAAAAATAAGGGAGCCGTGGCAGTAGAAACGGATAAAAGGAAGGGAGAAAGAGAAGATAATTGTCACTCCAAAAGAGGGATAATAATTACCCACCTTTTTTATACAGTAATACGGGGTAATGCATTACCGCAAATGGGAGTAATAGATTAATAGCCTCCCGTCATTCCCACCTCATTCCCTTTGTTTTGACCTCTATTACCCTCATTCCTAGAAAGCCTAATATATAGAAACAGATGGACCTCTATCTAACAGAAATGGGAGAAAGCAGCTAGTTGATATGGGATAAGTGCTAAAACTAGGCAAGACGACAAATATCTATCACAGAAATGGACTAACTAGAAACAAATAGAATAATAATTAGCATTCAGCTATACAGCAACAGATATAAGCAGAGTGATAATAACCAGATTTCTGCACCAACTCCATGCTGAGGGAAACCCTCTTCAACAGTCACTAGCCTGCTCGTTTTCCTTACAGACTCATTGATTGTAGCTCTATCAAGCGGGCGAATTGATCGAAGATTTACGACCTGTGCGCAGATGTAACAGTATAATTAAATAGAAAACAGAAACAATACAGCAATATAAAAATAAAAAACTAGAGCACCTCTGCACTAATTCCGTCTTTTGCCAGAATTTCAGCTGCCTGAAAAAAAATGTCTTAGTTAACAGAAATCCACGTGAACCAAAGTACGAAAGTAAAAAAATTGGTGACGGAATAAGAGGTATTGATACATCAACACTGAAGAAAACGAATAGAGGGATACAAACATTTTAAAACACAATAAAACCAAATGAAAGTGTCAAACCTGAAGAGCATAGCCGACCATTTTAGAGAAAGCGGTAATTGTCACATCCTTTCCTTGGCGTTCAATCTTTAAAAAAAACAATTGGATAAATCAATCATTATTATCATTTATTACTTGTCTATTACTAAATTTACCATCTAACAAACAGCAATACCTTGGCTTTCCCAATAGGCAGAATGAAATTCGGGTCAAGGACCTTCTCTGAAACAGGAAAAGACTCCCCATATCTTCGAGGAAATGAACATCATGATTAGTGGACTTGAAACTGCCAAGTTTAGTTTCTAAAATTCAAACGGTAAGTTGGTAAATCACTCACAGCAACTCATTCTCAAGGAAAACAACAGGATCTGGGTCCCTAATGGCAGCTTTAAGCAAGCCTCTCGCATCCTCCGAGGAGTACGGCACTAGTACCTTCAAACCAGGGCATGCACCATACCAAGCAGCATAACACTAAAAACAGAATTACTTTAGTATGTTAGGCCTTAGGCTCGTGGTATGAACACATAATGATGAGACAATTTCACACTCACACTATAAAATCTCATACGAGAAATAGTTTCTGGAGTGGTGATAAACAAAGGACATTAGTTGGCCAGTACTGCAAACCATCTGAATTTAGCCATCCATTTATAAAGCTTATCAGCTTGAGAATAGGTATTATCTTTTAAAAAAATAGTTATTTCTGACTGGAGCAAAATTACATGGAAGGTGAAAAGGAAAGCTCCCATGAAAATATAAATGAGTTTGTTAACGTTCATGAAACTAAATCCAGATGACACTAATACCAAGATGTTACTATGACGGCATAAGTGTGGGCGCAGATAAGATAGAGTTCTACTAAGTCCAAGTAACAACTTTATACTACACAAAATCAACAGTACCCCCAAATGTCTTAAGAGCTCCATCAATAAGCAGGGTAGGAAGGAAGGATATATGCAATCTTAAGTCTATGTTAAGCGCGGCTACTTCTATTCAGCCTATCCGGGCACACTAATAAATGGCCATTTCTATAATGAGAAGGTGCCCTGATCTTTATTTAGATGAAGAAGGGAACAGAATTTTACACAAATTTTAACTATGAAGCATTTGTCGGGCACTATTGCATCATGAAAATGCCAAATGGCTAGACACAACCTACCAAAATACAGGTTTAAAACTATAAACTAGTTACAAAGATAAGTGGACATAAAAAAACCAAGCTAAATTGGACCTGGGAATGCTGAGCACCAACTCCAGCAGCAGCACCATTCGGACCTCTGAAAACAATTGGTACAGATATCTGACCAGCAGACATGTAGTTTGATTTTGCAGCAGAATTAATTATGTGATCAATTGCCTGCAACAAACAGTAATAAATAAACATTAGGAATAAAAAATAAGCAAAATCATAAATTTCAAAAAATATCCAATTTAGGAAAATAAAATAGAACATTTTCGCATAAAAATTAGGTTAGGTAATTACCTGCATTGAAAAGTTAAATGTCATGAATTCTATAACAGGTCTGAGTTCTTTGTATGCAGCACCAACTCCAATACCAGCAAAGCCAGCCTGCAAATGGAAGACCGTAAAATACTCTACAGCAATTGATGGCAAAAAGAGAAGTCTAATTAAAGAATCAACACGGTAAAAGATTCAAGACAGTCAGCAATTAATTTTGCAGAAAAGAATTAGTTTTTGTGTAAATAAAAGAAATACCTCTGTGATTGGGGTATCAATAACCCTTTGTGGGCCATATTTATCCAGGAGCCCTTTGGTGATCTAATAATGACAGAAAACAAAAGCACACATGAGGAGTATTCAAATGAATCAAATCAATTAAAACACTATAAACTGCATAACAAGGTGCACAATAAAGAGCAAATTTTCTTCTTCAGAAATAAAAAAAAAAGATCAGATATTCACCTTGTAAGCTCCTTGATACTCACCAACCTATGCACACACAAAGAAGGAATTAGAAAGCTTTTGCAACAAATAACATATAAATGATTTGAAGTACCCAAGTGATGTTATCATCTGATATCGTCAGGGTACCTCTTCACCCATCACAAAAACTTTAGGATCTGCAGCCATCTCTTCATCTAATGCAGAATTTAGAGCATCCCTGACTGTCATCTGTAAAAGCCAGAACACAGAATTACAACCTGGAGATGGACCAAGGAGAAAACATAAGATTACCAAACAAGTTGCTATAATGCCTTGAGATACAAATTTAAGGTTTAAACTGAGTTTCAAGACTAAAAATTTAGACCACTCACAAGAATGTGAGCTTTGATAACCCTGAGGCATTGTTTTAAATATCGATCACGAACTGATTGCGACCAAGTTATTAAGGTTTTGACGGTTACCCAACCACAATTTACCACATTTAAGGTGATACTAGCTGCAATTAGTAAGATTAAGCCGCACCAACCGATTTGGGCTGTGAGAAACTGAGATTTAATACTATGACCTGGGGTTTAAGGAGAAAGTTACACAACCCCTTTGTATACATTTCAAAGCATAGGGATGTTTGGGATCAGCAAAGGCTTATTGTGTTTCAAAGAGAGAAATTACATGTATCATGATAAACCCTACCTAACCTTCACTTTCGCCATATTCTTTCTAAGTCCCATAAAAGCTGAGATACCTTAGATTTGTTCTACTTCTGCAAACGTAAACAACTGAACAACCTATAACTTTAATCATTCATGAAGGCGCCTCTTTTACCAAACAAAACATCATTTGTCAGTAATAGAGGAATAAACAACACCCTATATCTTGGAGCAATTTGTGCTCCATACCCGATCAACCAAAAACCTGATAACTATCCAACTCCACATGAATCTTGTCTCATGATTTGGACAAGTACCTGAAAACCTACGCCTATAGAACGACTGGCCAAAGATCGCATATGGAGTTGCATTCACATATTCTTAATTAGATTCTTCTTTACTACCCAAAAATAGACCACGACATGACCGGCAATTAGAAAGACGCATTCCCACACAATATAATGGCATCATCGACGTATACTCTTGATAGAGTTTGCAACTAAGTGTGTCAAGTCAAGACAGGACAAGTTGAATCATAATAGCTTCGGTTTTGTAAAGTCAACAATTCAATATCACACTCACGTCAAGTCTGTTTAGGAACATTAATAGATTGAACCAATAGTTGTGGTGGGTTGGGTACTTGAGTTAGTTTCAATTAGGGTCATTATGCGGTACGACTACAGTTGTCTAATTTATCGGCTCACTTTAACTTCAGGTAAAACTTTTCATTTCGAATGCCAATCATTAAACAAGACCATATTTTGGTCATCAAGCTGCTGCATTACTTATCATTTAACAAGTCACCTACAATCGAGTTTGTTTTGGGCGGACGCCTGATCAAATGGTGTCGTATCGATTATAAATTTCCCTAGGGTTTCAGGTCGGATTCTGCAAAAAGTGTAAAACGAATGACAAAAGATCGATACCTCTTTACCGCCACCGGTGGCGAAATTTCTGGCAGCATGTTGAAACGCCCTAACTCTCTGCAATTCAATCAATTTCCGCAACAAAAGCAATCAAATCAAAACTACGCGTAAAAAAATCGATTACTTTTTTCGATTAACAACACAATTTCATATCAACAATACCTAGAAATCTAAAATCCGAATGAATTCACCGCTCAATCTCATATATCAGCAATAACCAATCATATTAAAAAAAAAAAAAGTGGATGAAATAACGCGTGTACCGATGAAGAGGAGGTAAGGCGTGCATCGCTGATTACTTTTCTCGCAAGCCACGACATTTTCTAGGGTTTTACACTGAAAATTAGGGGAAAAATTAGATCGGAAATCGAGAAAAGTAGGGATTTGAAAAAGAAAATAGGAGTGATCGAGGAAATCTTACGAATCGTAAAAGAGGAAATTAATAAAGTGTGATTAATTTACGAAGGATTAATTGAAGTGCGATGTCGGAAGTATGAAATGAAAAGAAGGAAAGGATATACTCCTATACTTTAGGCCTTAGGGTTTGGAACTCGAGACGTGCGACGAATTGGGGGATTCTGTTACGTTGGATCGGTTGGATTGGTGGTGTGGGTGCTGACTACGAGTCTTATTGTGGAGCTAGATGGGTCTGAGTCACGGGCGGATTTATAGGGGGTGATGGGGTGACCCTCACTCCCATTAATCTTGAAATTAAACAATATATGCTTATTTGCGTGCTTTTATTTCATCAAACCTTATGTGGTTTAGTGGTATAAGCATTCTCCCACCCTTAAGCAACCTAAGTTCAAGCCCATCTTTTACATAAAGTACTTTGATGAGCCTAGCACTCTCCATTATCAATTTGTTTTAAAATTTATCAAGCATTAATTAAAACTTATATATTAATATAAGTTATTGTTAAAAGGGCCTATCTTTTAAATATTGCACAATGCCGCCGAAATGTTAGGGACGATCCTGATTCGAGTGATTATATTTTGAACTTTTTTTTTGCTATAAATTTTATTAATCACCTCCATTGTATAAATCCTAGATTCGCCACTGGTCTGAGTCGGTTAGTTAACTAAACGGACGCTTGACTTGGCCCAATTCTTAGTGAATTGAACTGAATTAAAAGGAGTTGAACTGAACTGTTCAATAAAAAAGGGTCAGTCTTACTCAAGGGATAATTTAGGGGGCGTTTGGTTATAGAAAGGGAAAGAAAAAAAAATCAGAAAGGGTAAGAGGGGGAAAGGTAGGTGTAACACCCCCTTCTTGCATGGCTAAGACAATTGGAGGATGTTATCATTTCGGTTTCCCGAGGTGGTGAATCGGAGATACAATGAAGAAACATTTATATAAATAACATATTTAGTGATTTACAAACCATAAAAGGAATGATAAATGTGAACTATACAAATTACAAGTCCACTACCATCTATGTCATCAATGCGACGTTACTCGACTTCGAGTCCAAGGCGCGACCCAAACCCCGATCACGTCGACAAGTAAGACCTGTACTCAACCTG
The DNA here is from genome assembly GCA_009801015.1 of Silene noctiflora. Classification (NCBI taxonomy): domain Eukaryota; kingdom Viridiplantae; phylum Streptophyta; class Magnoliopsida; order Caryophyllales; family Caryophyllaceae; genus Silene; species Silene noctiflora. The sequence continues at coordinate 45,868 of VHZZ01001274.1, read as the reverse complement.
CTCCGCATATGATCGGAAATATCATATGGATCGACACAGGCCACCCCGGAAATAGGTGACAATTTACACATAGCCACAAATGGTCAGTTTCAATAATATAAACATATAAGACATGTCATATGCAATATGATTATGCAACACAATAATGAAATGTATACAACACAACCTCCAACCACACTAGTCTGTGGCCAACACCGATACCAGGGACACATCCACGGTACCCATAACCCAGTGACGGCACCGCAACACCGCCCACCAAACCGCGGCCCGTAAAAAGGTACTCCGGACACACCGGTGGTACTGGGCCCGAGAGCGACTCGGATCCCTTGCCAGA
>VHZZ01001272.1:39230-49609 GCA_009801015.1 Silene noctiflora | reverse complement strand
TATTGTTTTTCCGTTTATGACTATAAATTGCAGGACAAATTTATGTTATAATCCTTTAAAATTAGGGTTTTATACGGATATTACCCTACAAGTACGGGTTAGCCACTTGTGCTGCTACCGGCAAGTGTGCTTTAGCTCTTGTCACTTCCGCCACTTTCGCGCTGCACTGGCGATTGGGGTACTCGACCATCGTTTCTAGTGATCGAGTCTTGAGTGCGGGCTGCAGTGCCGCATGTCGTGAGTATCGCCAGATGTAGACTAGGACGTACCTAGCTAGTCGTTCTACCGGGGGAAAATATGTGTCGAGAGTAGTGAGAGCTTGTTATATGTCTTGAATGAATGCATATGCCATTTTCCATTAGTTTCATCTCATACTTGTTTGATGGTTTGTGTCTCGGACATRTTTTAAAGGTAACCTCTGAGCCGGACACTTGTATGATTATGCATGGTGTCTTGGACATGTTTTAAAGGTAACCTTTGAGCCGGAGACCCACATGGTTATGTTTTCTTGATCCTATCGGACACTAAAGGTGAGATGCAAGCCTTTAGTTGCGATATGATTGTCGGGATTGATGCTCCCATCCGTATTTATGGTGAGATGCAAGCCATAAGTACGCATGTGACGTTAGTAGCCACTTCCTGTGCATGTTTGCTAAAGATTTCCGAATTAATGGCTACGGGTTTCACTCACATGTACTATGTTGTTGGCCTCTAGATATCCTTGTTATGTGACATCTATATTGGTTTAACATATGTGATGTTTTGGTCAGATTATCTTATATAAATGTTTCATATGCCTTTGATCTTTGTCGGTTCCATATGCTTATCACATGCTATAGTTCTTCTATCTCATCATATGCTTATGTTGATCGTAACTATAACRTATGCTTTATATGTTTAAARTGCTTACWTATGTTCATTTCGATGTAATGTGGCTGGGAGAACCTTGAGTTACTCCCCACTGACTGTGGCGTTCATGTTTACATGAATGACAAGTTCGTGGAAGCTTATCTGGGGTTGAAAGACGTGTGGGCTAGGGAGCATTGTACCTTGGACCTAGTTTGTAGTTGCTAGACTTATCCGCCGTACTTTGTTATATTTGTGGGATATCATTTCCCCAAACACTCTTGTATTTCTACTTCCGTACTTTTTATTTCCGCTTGTTTGTATTTTGAACCCGAGCTTTGTTTCAAACTATTTCTATGTCAAAAAGTTTTAAAAACCTCGTATTTCTCCCGCGATATCTTTGGTTTAGGTTGCGTTTATAGCGGGGGTTCACATGTAACGAGTTCATGATTTGTTTACGTTTCACCTCATGTTCCATATTGGTTGACTTATATGTTCTTATTTGTTTAAATTTCATTCTCTTGTGTTTCTAATTAATGAAATTGACATGATGCCTTATATTCTTGCTTAACTCACCTTACGCCCTACTTGTGCTGCGCTGGCAAGTACGGGTTTAACTACTTGTGTGGTGCTGGCAAGTGTGCTTTATCTCTTGTCACTTCCGCCACTTTTGTGTTGTGCTGGCGATTGGGGTACTCGACCATCGTGTCTAGTGATCAAGTCATGGGTGCGGGTTGTGATGTCGCATGTCGTGAGTATGGCCAGATGTAGACAAAGACGTACCTAGCTAGTAGTTGTACCAAGGGAAAGTATGTATCTAGAGCAGTGAGAGCTTGTTATATGTCTTGAATGAGTGCATGTTCCATTTTCCATTAGAGTTCATAGTTGAGCTTTGAACATGTTATTGCCATGATCTTACTTTCTCGCTTTGTACATTGTTTATGCTTCATGTATGTCTTTTTCACCTATGTATCGCTTTTCTGTCTCATCTATTATATATGATTTTATATGCTTTACTATTCAAATTGTCTATGTCATAATTGATGTACCTTGCTTATTTAAGCTCTTATTTACCTTCATTTCGATGTAATGTGGCTGAGAGAACCTTGAGTTACTCCCCACTGACTGTGGTGTTCATGTTTACATGAATGATAGATACAGGTCGGTGATCTATGGGGTTGAGACCTGTGGGCTAGCAAGCATTACATCCTTGGACTAGTTTATATTTTGGCTAGACTTGTCTACTCTTAAAGTTGTATATTCGCGGGGTATCTTTTTCCCAAACTTTCTACTTTGGTTTGTATAACCTAAGTATACTCTATATACTCGCTTGTTTATGTTTAGTGGTGCTCGCGATTAGACTTTAAAAGGTTTTTAAAAATTCCGCATTTTTCCGCATTGTCACATTATCTTTTACATGTGTTTTATTTATGCATTCATGCCAAATCGTCATTACATGCATTTTTATTTGTTTTCGACTATTGTCAGTTAAAATTATCGACAATTATCCGATTTATTTCACTGAAAGGGAATTGATAATATATTGACAAGATCTCTCACATTTGATAAATATTGAGACTAGCCCTTCCAATTAGTAACACCTATGAATCCCTTCTTCATTAGGGGGCAGGTATGACTTCCCTGTGGTGTTCCCTTCTTAAGTTGGGTAAGTAGTGTAATAAATGTTATTACACATAAAAGTTGGTTGGACTCGACGGAATTGCAAGGTTGGTATGTTTGGCTTCACCGGGCTCAGTCTTATGTTTTGGGACTAGGAGGCAGATTTACTTGAAATTTGTCGAGTGAGAGTTCAAGGAGTAGAATCAGTCAAGGAGTTGACTTACCGAATTTATTTAGATCTCATATGTCTGCGTCATAAAGCCGAGATTTATTTAGAGATGGATCTCGGGATCATTTATATAATTTAGGTGAGGGATCATTATATAAATGTTAAATTCTTTAAACTCGGTTGAAATTTTTTCTCTAGTAGTTTATACGATGAATGTTAATATTTCCTTTTTTCCTTTTTGTAGTATATCATCGTGAAATGACCACTATCAACGATATATCCGCTTCTCAAAATTCACAGCCGCGTATGCCCTTGGGAAGCGTTTCCTTGGAAAATAACATTTATCATAATCGGGAGACAAATCTCCATAAAGACATTAGAACAGACAAAACAATGCGAAATTTTGTTGAAACTCATTTTACCAATTCTTATACTTGAGCAACAAACGTTGTTAGAACCTCTTATGAAGAGAATAATGCACAAATAAGTGGGCTTTTGGGAAAGAAATCTTAGCTTTAAGTGTTAAGGATAAGACGAGGTTCAAAAGAAATTACCCTGAACATTTGGACTATAAAGTAGCTAAATGTATGATGCTAACAATCTCTTTTTCCTCCAATGTTTATATGATAGACATAAACTATGCTAGTACCACGACACGGGTATTTAATACTGGTTGTGGTTCACACATTTGTAATCACTTGCAAGGGTTAATTAATGTACGACGACAAGCTAAAGGTGACATTGACCAACAAATGGGAAATGGTGCCAGAGTAGCTGCAGTTTCTGTCGGGACGTATGTAATCAAATTGAGATCGGGCCATGAGTTGTACTTAAATAATTGTTATTATGTACCAACTTTAAGCAAAAATATAATTTCCATTTCTGTGTTAGACCCAGAAGTTTTCAGGTTTGTGATTAAAAACAATTGTCTCACCTTTTTCTTTCATATGATGATTTGGTTTATGGTGAAGCCATAGCAATTAGAGGAATATACATTCTTGATCTAATTAAAGATGTTTATCATATAGACAATAGAAGGATCAAAACAGGTGATTCTTATCAATCTTTTCTTTGGCATTGTCGATTAGGTCATATAAACGAGAAGCGTATAAAGAGACTCGTTTCCACAGGAGTTCTCAAGCACCAAATAAGACGGGACTTTCAAAAGAGGTTTCCGTCATTTTCATCATTTGCAAAATTCTTTCTTTTGCACTCTTGTATTGAATTATTGAATCATTTATCAACGTCATCTCTCTACTTCGACAATGGCCTCTAAAGCCAAAAGCTTTAGAGCCCCTAGTTGGAGCATTTCCTGCGACGTTCGAAAACACAGGAATATAGGAGCAAAAACAACACATAGGCACATATAGATCGATCATCGATCTTTCAAAAATGAAGTTCATTTGAAAAAAAGTTTTTGAATTTTCTGAAATTGATGGGTACGCATGAAATGTGACCTAGACGACATTCTGTACGACACGACACGATGTGGGAATAGCTCGCTACCTTCGAACAAAAATTAAAATGAAACCCTACGTATGCTTGGGTTTGAATTCTAATATCGACTCCTTAGGGATAGAAATGTAGATTGACCATTCTGGCGAGTACTCAACAGATCTCTAGTTTGTAGAGAAATAACCAAATAAATCCTCGCCTGTAGAGACCAACAATGTTTCCCGGCTTGCGGGAATGATTTCAAAGGGTCCTCGGATTGTGAGGAAATGAACAAATCAATCTTCGGCTTGCGAAGAAAGCCCCCAGCGTGAGGAAATGACTGAATTAACCTTTAGCGTGTGAAGATATATAACTAAAGACGCCCCCAACTTGTGAGGAAGTAACCGAGCCAGAACCCCGGCTTGGGGAGAACAGAAAACAAATTAAACGCCTTCAGCTTGTGAAGACAAAACATTAAAATAGCCTCCAGCTTGTGGAGATGGAACATCACTAATAGCTCCTAGCCAATGGAGACGGAACATCATCAATTGCCTCCAACCTGTAGAGACAAAACATCATCAATAGACCCCAGCTTGTGGAGACAAAACATCATCAATAACTGTAATACCCCGTATTTTAGTCATGGCCAACGCTAGTCAAACTACGTCTTTATAAACGTATTTCAAAATGAATTGTTTTATGAAGCTATTTTATAAACTATTTATATTTCATAAGTCACATTTTATAGTTATTTCGTATTTTGTAATTATTTCGTAAAATGATAATTCTTTTATAAATCTTGATTTATAATACTTTATTTATAATTAATTCTTAATTCTTATTTTATATTTATATTTCTTATGATGATAATGATGATGATGATGATGATGATAATAATAATAATAATAATAATAATAATAATAATAATAATAATAATAATAACAATATTAATAATAATAATAATAATAATTTCTAATATAAATATATATATATATATATATATATATATAAATATATATATATATATATATATAGTAGCCGAAATTTAGTAATATTAATAAAAATATTTGTAATTTAATAATATTAATAGTAATAGTAATATTATTCCTAAAGTTTATGGAAAATCCAATTAAGATACCTATTTCTTCCCAAATTTCTCTCGTTGACCTACTATATAAACAATACCTTATGACCTTGTTAATTATTGTAACACCCCCATTTATTTAGGAGCCTTTAGCAAGAATTTCCCAATAAATAAAACTGTTACCATCTCAGAATACTAAGGCAGTGTATAGCAATCCAAAGTACTTTATTCAAATTAACGTTAAAAGAATTCGTTACAACTTGGCAAACTGAGCAGAGTTATTAATGATTACATTATTCGCATCGGAAGTCAAATAAAGTATATGAAATAAATAAAAATCAACAATTATGTGAGCTAGACAACTAGGTAGACTCATCCAATCATCCTCGCGTTTCACTGTGAGCTCCCAAGTCAGCTACCTCAACCTGCCATCAATCTGCTCCCCAATAATGGTTCATCACAGGTATTCACGAATACACTGTCAACCAAACAGTTCAGTAGGATAATATAAACAATAAATGCACATTTACAAAACATAATAAATGCTAATGCCATTGCTCAACCACGAGCCAATCTTCACAAATCCTCCAGCTCATGAGCCTGAGGCCACTCACTTTATCACTCACGAGTCACCCAAGGACTGAGCCTGGGGTAGTACAATATTCATCATTCACTCACGAGTCACCCATCGACTGAGCCTGTGGTAGTAAAATATTTATCACCCTCACGTACCCTCTCATAGATCTATATAGTAACCAATGTAACACAAATATGCATCATAATAAATAGCCATTAAATGCATCCAACAAATAACGTTCGTATAACCACATATCACATTAGCATTCAGCTAAGTAGATTATGCTACCTTTTCACAAATACTCCGCACAGTCAGCTAAGCCAGAAATAAAAAAGGCTCTTCCACAAAACCGGCACCTAAACCATAAAATTATTGAATTACAAGCCAACTAATTATATTTTATTATTAAAGAAAGAAATTACGAAAAACTAATATATATATATATATATATATATATATATATTTAAATTAAGAAACTGTCTTAATTAAATTAATTAAGGTTAAATGCGTATGTAAATTAATTCCGTAACCGACTTACACACAAAGACACTCTTCTTCACAATACTCGACAAAAACCGACACCACAAACACACCCCAAACACCTCTCGCTGCCGCCTCTGGCACCATCCCCGACGACAACTACCACTGCGAACGCCTTCCTCTCTCCACTGCCATCACTGCAACAATTCGTCCTCACCAAAACATCTCCTACTCCGCTCATAAACTCGCGCCCTACACCCCTTACACACGACTACACACACGCACTCCCTTCTCATCACAACCACAATATGGCGACCGTCGTCCATCCCCTATCCACGGAAAAACCCACCAACATCACCCCCTCACCACTACGATCACAACCATACCTATCAACGCCCCTAACTCCCTCGACAAACACCGCACTCGCCTCTCCTGTTTTCGCGACTTTCCGGCCACCGGTGCACCAGCCACTGAGTGCGGCCACCACGACACTACCCCTGGGTGCGCCTCTCCTACAGGAAAACCACCATACCCTATGTTACTTCTAACTCCCACCGTACACAATACCGCTTCCGTCTTAAGTCTCGACACAAAACACGGTTTATATGGTCAACCACCGCGTTAACACCGGTCAACGACGGTCACTTGTGGTCAAGACTACCTAAGCTAGGTCACGGTCAACGAAGTTCATAGCGTGACGCACTATGATTGAGTATACGATTAAAACAAACTAGAAGGGTAAATATGCGACGGTCTTACCTTGTACATGAATAACGATGAGACGGTTGCTAGGTCTAGAACTCCTTCGTTATTCTAATTACAGATTTGTGAAAGACTAGGTTAGGGTTTTCTTCCTTTTATATGCTTGGTTAAGATGATATATTATGTTATTATTAAACCCGTCTCAGCTTATAATATCTTATTATTAAATCCCGACTCATACGACTCCTGCACAAACCAAGGCACATGGCCCAATACCACCGACCTAACACACAAAAAACTCCGGCTCGTAAGATATAATTTGTCTTATAAGAAATTATAGATTATTTTCCTTATTATTATTTAACTTTAATTATTTATGAAACACAGACTATTCAATTATTACGCATTAAAATACAGGGTATTACAGTCGTCCCCCCTTACAATGAACTTCGTCCCAACACGTCATCGCAACCGAGAAAAATGCTCCCATACTCAACATACAACACCATATGGCTCTCATAAGACTCAGTATCAACTCAACAAAAACATCACGTAATATAACAAAGCACAAGAAAACACGAGGTGTCGCATCCTATCCCCCTTAAAAAACACGGTTACGTCCCTGTAACCAACTTACCTAATTGAACAGGCTAGGGTATCGCTCCCTCATGCAGATTCTACTTCCCATGTCACTTCTTCTATCACGTGTTAGACCATAGAACTTTGACCAGCGTTGTTTCACCATTACAAGTTTTCCGCACCTTTTTGTCTAAAAGCTGCTTAGGCGAGACTCCACATACGACATTTGCTCATCGATTTCCACTTACTCCGGCTCCAACATATGAGTAAGATCACTCACGTACTTCCTTAATTGGGAAACATGGAACACATTATAGACTTTCTCTTAAGCTGGAGGTAATGGTAATTGATACACTACCTCTTCAACTCTGTATAAAATTTCAAAGGGTCCAATATACTTCTAACTTAGCTTTCCTCTTTTCCCAAATCTCATTACTCCCTTCATAGGTGACACCTTAACCAACACCTTGTCTCCTACAACAAACTCGATCTCACTTCTTTTCAAGTCATCGTAGCTTTTCTGTCGATCTTGTGCAGGTCTCATCTTTTGTCAAATAATATGCACTTGTTCCACCATCTCCTGAATCATTTCCGGTCCTAAAACAACTGCATCACTTCTGTCATCCCAGCACACCGGGCTTCTACACTTCCTTCTATAGAGAGCTTAAAAAGGTACCATGTTGATACTAGCATGGTAACTATTATTATACGAAAACTCAATCACATCCAATATCTCTTCCCATGACCCTCCGAATTCTAATACACACGCCCTCACCATATCTTCCAACGTTTGAATAGTCCTCTCCGTCTGACCATCTGTAGCTGGATGAAAAGCTATTCTCATCTTTAACCGAGTTTCCATCAATGACTGTAATTCTCGCCAAAACTTAAAATTAAACCTCGAGTCGCAATTGGAAACAATATCCTTGGGCACACTATGAAGCTTCACCACATTCTTAATATAGGCCTTAGCCAACTCCGCCTTACTCCAGGCATCCTTCATGAGAATAAAGTGAGATGACTTCGTCAAACGATCCACCACTACCCATATCATGTTATTTTCTTTCCGACTTCTCGGTAATCCAACGATAAAATCCATGGAAATGCCCTCCCACTTCCACTCAGGCACATCCAAAGATTGAACTTTTCCCTGTGGTCTCTTATACACTCCTTTCACACTTTGGCATACCAAGCATCTGGCAACTACTCAGCTACCTCCTTCTTCATATTAGGCCACCAAAAATTCTTCTTTAAATCCTTATATAACTTATCACCTCCAGGATGAATTTAATATGGCGTGGAATGAGCTTCGGTCAAAATCCTTCTCTTTAATTCCCCATTCTCAGGCACACACCACCTTCCCTCAAATCTTAGACCGTCGTCGAAGTGAATATCGGACTTAGAATATGGCTTCCTACCCACTACACTCTCTACAGCCTCACGCCCCTTCGAAATTCTTAGATCCTCCTTATGCTTCTCCCTAATCTCAGCATACAACTCTGCTTTAATCGTTAGATCTCCTATGGAATCACCCTTCCTAATCATTGAAATGCCCATCTTCTCCACTTCCTCATACAGCCTCACTCTTAACATGATAGTACACAATGCATGGACAGATTTCCTACTCAACGCATCTGCCACTACATTAGCCTTCCCCTTGTGGTAGACTATCTTTATATCATAATCTCCTATTAAATCCATCCATTGTCTTTGTTTCATGTTTAACTCCTTCTGAGTATAGATATACTTTAAACTCTTGTGGTCGGAAAATACTTTAAAAGTCGCTCCATAAAGGTAATGGCACCAAAACTTTAGTGCAAACACCACTGCTTCCACTTCTAGATCGTGAGTTGGGTAATTCTCCTCATACGGTTTTAGTTTCCTTGAGGCATATACTATCACCTTCCCACTCTGTAACAACACACAACCCAGTCTATTCTTTGACGCATACGGTTTTTAGGCCTAAGTATCGTTCGTTCTGATACCACTTTGTAATAACCTCATTTATTTAGGAGCCTTTAGCAAGACATTCCCAATAAATAATACTGTTACCATCTCAGAATACTAAGGCAATGTATAACAAAGTATAACAATCCAAAATACTTTATTGAAATTAACGTTAAAAGAATTCGTTACAACTTGCAAACCGAACTGAGTTATTAAAGATTACATTATTCGCAGCGGAAATTAAATAAAGTATATGAAATAAATAAAAATCATCAACTATGTGTTCTAGACAACTAGGTTGACTCACCCAATCATCCTCGCATTTCCCCATGAGCTCCGAAGTCAGCTATCTCAACCTGCCATCAATCTGCTCCCCAATAATGGTTGATCACAGGTGTTCACGAATACAGTGTCAACCAAAAGGTTGAGTAGGATAATATAAACAATAGATGCACATTCACAAAACACAATCAATGCCAATGCCATTGCTCAACCACGAGCCAATCCTCCAAAATCCTCCAGGTTATGAGCCTGGGGCCACTCACTTAATCACTCACGAGTCACGCAACGACTGAGCCTGGGGTAGTATAATATTCATCATTCACTCACAAGTCACCCAATGAATGAGCCCGGGATAGTAAAATATTCATCATCCTCACATACCCTCTCATAGATCCATATCGTAACCAATACAACACAAATATGCATGATAATAAACAACCATTAAATGCATCCAACAAATAACGTTCATATAACCACATATCACATTAACATCCTTCTAAGTATATTATCCTACCTTTTTGCAAATACTCCGCACAGTCAGCTAAGCAAGCAATCAAAAAGGCTCTTCCACAAACCCTTCACCTAAACCATATAATTACCGAATTACAAGCCAACTAATTATATTTAATTATTAATGAACAAAATTACGAAACACTAAT
>VHZZ01001271.1:71950-82226 GCA_009801015.1 Silene noctiflora | reverse complement strand
ATTACAAGTCATAAGCAAAAGAAAGGAAATACAACTCAGGCTACTAAGAACTACATAACTAAACCGTCGTGACTCGTGGCAACTCGTCCCTCCGACACCCAGCAAGATCCCAAAGGCAACCTGCTAAGACTGACAGCTCACCATAAGGATCACGGCAGACACAACACAAAGAAGACAACAGGAAAACACCAAATAGGGTCAGTAACTATATAAGCACGTATCAACAGTCACAACAACACACAAAGCACCACTCCGTCTCCACCACCACACCACGCCACATCACATCACCGCCTACACAACGAGATGTGTAGCCCTGCTAGTAGGGGACCGCAACCACACCCACCTAAGCCCCGCTCATCGCACGAGCGAAAACCCTGTTCCTTAATGTGCACATCCCCTCCCGTGGCGGGTTCCACGGAGGGCGAATCAAGGGCGTGAAGCCACTCCCGCAAGTAACTTCACTCAGCCGAGGACGCACCTCGCAACACAACCAGAACCACGCAACCACCATACCACATTATACATCCAATCACACAATAYATTCATAAACACAACAATAAACGCAACCAAACATACAGTACTGAGTAGGGAAACCCTACCTCTAGCAATCCGCAGCGACTCCGCACACCGTCCTACGGCAACAGGCAACCACTGAACATCCTATACCAAACAGCACGACATCTATCACTATTCYACACATATCACTAATCTACTAGAGACGATGACGACAACAATGATAACACATACCTATGCTAGCATTCCGGCGACAAGACCGCTTCCCAACACATGCTCCCGTCCCCTAAGGTGATTCATCTCCCCATATCCTCATATGGGTGAGAACAGGAGGAGAAATGGCGAGGCGACGACTTCTAGGTTTAGGAAAACGAAAATGAAAANGAGAACAGGAGGAGAAATGGCGAGGCGACGACTTCTAGGTTTAGGAAAACGAAAATGAAAATGATTCGGGTTTTCTGATATCGCGATATATATTTATCGTTGGACACAAGCTACTCGATCGAGTAACTAACTTACTCGATCGAGTGCGCCCTACTCGATCGAGTAACGAGGCTACTCGATCGAGTGATCTACGCTTGATCGAGTAACTAATTTTGGCTTTATCAACCTCAATACCTTTAGATGAGACCATATTTCCAAGAACAATACCTTGCTCCACCATGAAATGGCATTTTTCGGAATTTAAGACAAGGTTAGTGTCAATACATCTCTTGAGCACAAGAGACAAATGGGAAAAACAACTATCAAATGAATCATCATGCACGGTAAAGTCATCCATGAAAACCTCAATAAAATCCTCAACATATTAAGAAAATATACTAACCATGCTTCTTTGAAAAGTTGCGGGAGCATTACATAACCCTAAAGGCATGCGTCGATACGCAAAGGTGCCAAATGGGCAAGTAAGTGTGGCCTTATCTTGATCTTCGGGCGCAATAGCTATTTGAAAATAGACGGAATAACCATCTAAAAAGCAATAATAAGCCTTACCGACAAGGCTCTCAAGCATTTGATCAATGAAAGGTAAGAGAAAGTGATCCTTCCTTGTCACCGCATTGAGTCTACGGTAGTCAATGCAAACACGCCACCCATTTTGCACTCGGGTGGGAACCAACTCTCCATGTTTATTTTCTACAACCATCACTCCAATTTTCTTAGGCTCCACTTGTGTGGGCCTAACCCACTTGCTTTCGGATATTAGGTAGATCATACCCACTTGTAAAAGCTTAAGAATCTCCTTCTTCACCACCTCCATCATACATGGGTTAAATCTCCTTTGTGGTTGACTTACCGGTTTGGCATCTTCTTCCAAGAATATGTGGTGCATACAAGTGGCTAGACTAATTCACTTGTTGTCGTCAATAGTCCACCCAATTGCAAGCTTATTCTCCTTAAGAACCACCACCAACTTTACCTCTTGCTCCTTGGTGAGTTTGCTAGAAATGATCACCGGTAAAGTTTCTCCATCACTTAGAAAAACAAACTTCAAATGGTCGGGTAATGGTTTCAACACTACCACGGGTGCCTGCAAAATTGACGGTAACAATTTCTCACGGGGCAAAGTGTAATACCCCGTATTACTTACTTATTTAATTATTAATTATTTATTCATTATTTATTTAACTATTATATTTATTTGTTAATTATTCACTTTCAGTTATTATTTGTTATTTATTGTTTATAATATTTTATTTATATTTTACGTATGATGTCTTAAGTATGTTGAGTGAGTCGGGATTGCGGGGGACCTTTATCACTCGACTGAAATAAACTAATAGGCCAAAGGCGGGTTTGAGCATATAGTGTAAGGGAGTCGGGATTAACTTAAGTGAGTCGGAGTATATAAGCATCCAAATCACTCCACACACACCTTTTCTTCATTTTTACAAAAAAAAACAAAAAAAAAAACAGAGAGACAAGAGAGGCGACGGAGGGAAACGAAGCACGGGGGCTAGCGCACAAGATTTCAAGACGATCTTCGATCAATTTTCATCCTTTCAATCGCAGGTATAATTCTATGCTATCTTAATATAATCACAAAGTCGTTCATCATCATTTTCATCATCAATTAGGGTTTTAGTATGATTATGATTGTTACAGCAATTTACAGATTTGTTGTGTTATGTTGTTCTATTCTTCTCCCTATCTAAAATTTGTCTGTTGTGAAACGTTTGTGAGAAGAGACTCGTGTTTATTCCACGTCTAGTTTCTGCATAACAAATTTCGTTGGCCTGAGTGATTTATTTATGAACCTGTCGCCGAAAAGTCCGCGAATCTGATTGTGTTGTGGAATATGTTTTGAAAGCCTAATTTATATATCTATTGAGTACTAGAACTTTTTCATACATCACCTTTGAAGAGTCTATATGACAATAGAACTTGGAATTTTTGAAAAATGATATTTGAAACCCGTTTTATGAAACTTTACTTTTTGTGCGACGGATTCTGCCGGTTTTCGGAAATCAGACTGAAAACCCTTGATTAGTTAAGAATTTGGGAAAACTTCTTTATATAAGAGATGTAGTTAAGGGTCAGTGGGTTCCAACCCAATTGGCGTTGCATCGATTGGATTTTTCTGGAATTAGTTATGCATTTTATAGGGAGTCTATCCGGTTCTGGAAAATTTGGAAAAGTCGAGTTTGTTCTCTAAGTTGAGATTACTTTTAAACATGATGAGTCTAAGTTATGTGCATGTTTAATTTATGGAGCACGTGAAAATTATGCATAGTTATGTTATAATAGGCATGTGGTTGACGGGGAGACTCTTATGCTATGTCGTATTTGTTGCTATGACAGGAATGCTGCTGAAGTAGATTTACCTTACTCAAATCGTGTTAAATGTTTAATTATCTTACATGGATGCGTATATATTTCTAATATGGTTGTTCTATGTAAATATATGACGTTGAGTGAAGTTACAATGATATTATGTTAAGTTATTGCGATAATGTTGATGCAGCGGTCTTATTGCTAAGCCTTTGAGTATTACATTGTGATGCGACAAACATTATAATCTGTTATTTCGCGTTGGTTAAAATTATTATTGTGTTGCTATGGTAATTATGGTTGCGGTCTTGTGAAAGATATTGTATGAAAAGCCTACGGGCGAGAATGTGATGGATGGTAAACCAGTTGCGGTTGTGGTCCTGATGAATTGGTAAGCCTGGCACATGGAAGACGAAGCGACGTGGTCCAGCAGGCGGCGCTGCGGTGCTGTGAGTGTATTGTGGTCCTAATGAATTGGTAGGCGTGCCACATGGAAGTCGAAGTGACGTGGTCCAGCAGAAGGCGCTGCGGTGCCGTGAGTGTATTGTGGTCCTGATGAATTGGTAGGCCTGGAAGTGGAAGTCCAAGCGACGTGGTCTAGCAAACGGCGCTGCGGTGCCGTGAATGTATGTGAGGAATTTAACGTGAGGTGGGTGTGTTGTGTGACCGAGAGCTACACGGTCTCCGAGGCTGCGCGCCTGAGTTACTGCATTATGTCGTATACTGTTTATTGTGATAATTATAGTGATCTTGGTTTTAAACTTTGCATTACATTCATCTTTTCTTGTCACTTATTATTAATTTAGCATGAGTTGAGCGTGTGTGTCTTGTGTCAAATTGTCACCTATTTCCTGGATGGCCCGTGTTGATCCATTTAATGATTTCTGCTTGAATGGGGAGTAGAATGATAAGCAGGTTTAGTTGTTGCTGTTAGTTGCTATACTTGGACATGAGTTGAGCGTTACGAGATGGACATCGAGTCTAGAGTTGCCTACTTTTAGTCATCACCATATATCAAGTTGTTTTATTTGTAGTTTGGTTGTAATTTATTTATACTTCAGTTAATCTGGGTTGTAAACAGTTGAGATACCTTTGTTTGAGAAGTAGTAAAGGAAAAAAATATACTGTTGGTTTGTTTATCTATATCATTGCCTCAGGAAACTAAGATTGTGACACTCTTATTTAATCGGAAATGTCTTGATAAGGCTTCTGCTTAAATGGGGGTGATACAAAGTGGTATCAGAGCAAACGATCTTAAGGCCTGAACAGATGAACCCAATAAACCTAGGTTGTGTCTAAAATAAAAAGAACCCCGGTTAGAAGCTGGTAATGAGCCATCTTAAGAGATTGAGTAGACGTCTTTGGTCTGGCCCTAACAGTTTTGAACCGGTTACTACGAAAAGGGTAAAGGATGGGTAGATAGAGTTGATGCGTATGTGGTTTATATTGTATGTTTTTCTATGAGTATTAGAGCTTCACGCGTTGTACGAAGCTGGTTGTGCTAAAAGATTTGATACGAAGTATATGGTGTGAGCCACCGTAAATAAAAGGTGAGAATGAGCGGTGATGGAGGTTATCAACTGCAATGTGGCAGTTGGTGTGTTCCGAAATATAGTTATGACAATGTGAGTATGAGAAGTGTTTGATGTGACGAAGTTACATGAAAATATAATCCTATATGAAATGTGACAGATGAAAAACTTGATTGACCTCAACATATTGTGAATCATTTATATGACCACTTGTGTTATTTATGTAGTAACCAGTACTTGGAAAAAAAAAAGTACGATAGTTTATAAAATTGAAAGGTGATTTATTTCCATATTCTGCCTCTTGATCGGATAGGCTGCCATTTTATACCTGTTTGAAATAACTGCATAAAAGTTTTTTGTGTGATAGCCCTATGAATTAAATTTCATTTACCATTGGTTTCATGCTGATACGAGTTATGGTTTAAGAATAATAAATGTTTTAGTGAGCAGTGGTCAGAATGTTACAGCACAGTTCTGATTTCGACCCATAATCTTGGAAAATTTGTCGTTTGAGATGTGTGCATGCTTTTGGACTGATTCCAACTCTCCTAACTAGTAGACCCGTAGACGTTTCCGAATTGGTAAACCGCATTTGATATTATTTTGTCATTATTTGATTATGATTTTTTGCAAGTTGACCTTGAATTGCAACAAAATGCTGATAACATTCTGGTTGGACCCATTGACTTGTGAAAATCCTTATAAATTGATTATTTGCATTTTGGACTTAATTCCAACTCTATCATGTCAATCACTCTCTGTATTTTCTAAAAATTATTACGGTTTAGAAGTTGGTTAAGCTTTTATTTAATGGTGATTTTTCAAAGTGATAGCGTGTTTTAAAGCACTTGCAAAATGTGTGTTTGATGACAAGTAAAGCTTTACATTGTAATTCTGGAACCTTATTCGTATGTTTTGACCGTGTGTCTAGGTGATATGAAAATTATGTTAACCTACTATTATGTGTGGGGTATATGATAACAGTAAAGGTTATAGATGTCAAAACTTGTGGGCAATCGATTTTATAAATATGGTTGTAAATTGATTGAATAAACATGATATGGGAACCTGTTTAATCTTGTGACGAGTGCAATACATGATTATATGTGTTAATGGCGTTCAAATTCGAGCACGTATTTTGTTAATTCTTTTGATCTGGTTGTTTGACATTTATGAATATAGGATAGCATTCGAAGTGCGGTAATTGTATGATAACATTCTAATTCAAGTTAAAAAAGTGAAAGGTTTGAAGCTACAACGTGTGAACGATTAAAATGTGATGTGTAATAGACCTGGTATGATAATGTTTAACGCAAATAGTATGAGCATGAGTGATAATTGAATGATTTGTGAAGTTAGTTTACTGAACATAATGTTAATTATGAGAATCGTGAATCTTGTGCTAGAATGGGTTGTCGTATTATGAGATAATATGTATGATTGTTCTAAGTGTTAGCATGTAACTCGAGGAATTGTACATGTATGAAATATGCTAAAATGGAAGAATTAGGTGGTTTGCATGAATTTAAGGTGGCTTGTCTAGTAATATGAACAGATAAGGGTAGTGATGAAAATTGATAGCTTGTGTAATGACATGGAGTAGTTTAGTCATGAGTTAATTGGCAACAACATATGTGTTGTAGTTGGAAGGATTTGATGTGTATGTCTTAAAACGTAACAAGGATGAGACATGTCTAATGATGTGTGTGAATGTATGCTTGATGTGTGTGAATTTATGATTAGTATTAGTAGAATCCATGATAATTATCATAGATCGTAACGTTATTGTTGCATATTATGTCGTCGAGCTGGAAGGGTACCCCTGATCAATTCGGGTATTGATGTGCGTTTGGAATCTTGTGTGTACATGTATCGTCATGTTGAGTGTATTATGTTGCTATACCAAGAATTACAGTCACACCAACGAGAATGATGTGGTAAATATATGCATTAATACGTGCATGGTTGTTTATCATAATTCTATGTTGATAAATTTTTTTTTCTCGCCCGACCAAATAGTTAGGTGAACTGACGTAACATGTGTTATATATGTGGGATTCTCAACTGTGGGGATATGGAATAGAGAACACAAGGTGAATATTTTGCTTGTTACATGTGAGATAAGTAATTATCCGAGCCCACTTTTGTCAGTTGTCTATTTGGACTGAATATGGTATAGGGATGTTAACTGGTGATGTATGCAATGAAAAAATTGAGGATCATGATAATAATTGCATTCAAGTGTCGCATCCCTTGACCTCAGCTTGTGGGTGAATAACTGAAGGTGACAAGTAACAATTGACAGTATGAATATTGAATTAGGAGGGGAATCGACTTCTCCCGTGAAAGGAGGCATGTGCGCCAAACGAAACCTGCGGGTTAGAGAGACCTTGATTTCCGAATTATATAATGACTTTAAGATGAAAAAATTATTTTGCGGGTTCACCTTCAACTCACTTACCCCTTGCTTTAGGTTCAAGATCGACAATGTGAATGCAGTACTTGTTTAACCATGAACTGTTAGAGGATTTATAGTGAAAGATGATTTATGTCTCATAACTGTTATTCGGAAGTGTGTTATAACTATGAGTTGTTGCTCGCGTAGCTTGAACAAGTAAACTTCGGGAACAAAGTTTTTTTTAGAGGGAAAGAATGTAATACCACATGTTAATATCATGTTATTCGTGTACTACCGTGATGCTCCAAGTGATGTTTTGGCTGAGTCGTGACTAGAGAACGACGATAGTAAAGGCATTGTGGTCTAACCACAATGTTGAGGAGGCAACCTGGGAATCTGAAAGTGCGATGCGAGAGACGTATCCACAACTGTTTGACTCTTAGCTAAGACGTAGGTTCCGGGACGTAACCTTTTTTTTAGAAGGGTGGAATGTAATAACCTCATTGCTCAGAGACTCAAGCTGCAATTTGAGTTATGCATTGCGGCGTGGTATTGATTCGTTTTAACCTACGGGTTCGAGAACTTTGGGACAAAGTTCTTTAAAGGGGGAAAGATTGTAATACCCCATATTACTTACTTATTTAATTATTTATTATTTATTCATTATTTATTTAATTATTATATTTATTTGTTAATTCACTTTCAGTTATTATTTGTTATTTATTGTTTATATTATTTTATTTATATTTTACGTATGATGTCTTAAGTATGTTGAGTGAGTCAGGATTGTTGGGGACCTTTATCACTCGACTGAAATAAACTAATAGGCAAAAGTTGGGCTTGAACATATAGTGTAAGTGAGTCGGGATTAACTTATGTGAGTCGGAGTATATAAGCATCCAGATCACTCCACACACACCTTTTCCTCATTTTTACAAAAAAAAAAAAAAAAAAAAAAAAAAAAAAATCCTAAAGAGAGGAGAGGCGAAGGAGGGAGACGAAGCACGGGGGCTAGGGCACGATATTTCAAGACGATCTTCCGTCACTCTTCATACTTTTGATCATAGGTATAATTCTATGCTATCTTAATGTAATCATAGAGTCTTTCATCATCATTGTCATCATCATTTAGGGTTTTAGTATGATTATGATTGTTACACCAATTTAAAGATTTGTTGTGTTATGTTGTTCTATCGTTCTCCCTATTTAAACTTTTTCGGTTGTGAAACATTTCTGAAGAGACTCATGTTTATTCCACGTCTAGTTTCTGCAAATAAAATTTCGTTGCATTCTACCATACGGTTTAGCTTGAGTTATTTATTTATGAACCTGTCGCTGAAAAGTCCGCGATTCTGATTGTGTTGTGGAAAATGTTTTGAAACCCTAATTTATATGTCTATTGAGTGCTAGGCCTTTTTCGTACCTCACCTTTGAAGATTCTATATGATAATAGAACTTGGAATTTCTGAAAAATGATATTTGAAACCCGTTTTATGAACCTTTACTTTTTGTGCGACGGATTCTGTCAGTTTTTGGAAATCAGTCTGGAAACCCTTGATAAGTTTGGAATTTCGGAAGAGTGCTTTCGATAAGAGTTGTAGCTAAGGGTCCGAGGATTCCAACCCAATTGGATTTTCCTGGAATTAGTTATGCAGTTTATAGAGAGTCTGTCCGGTTCTGGAAAATCGGGAAAATTCGAGTTTGTACTCTAAGTTGAGATTCCTTTTAAACATGATGAGTCTAAGTTACTTGCATGTTTAATTGATGGAACACGTGGTAATTATACATAGTTATGTTATAATAGGCATGTGGTTGACGAGGATACTCTTTTGCTATATCGTATTTGTTATTGCGATAGGAATGCTGCTGAGGTAGGTTTAACCTATTCAACTCGTGTTAAATGTTTAATTATCTTACATGGATGCGTATAGATTGCTAATATGGTTGTTCTATGTAAATATATGACGTTAAGTGAAGTTACAATGATCTTATGTTAATTAATTGCGATAATGGTTGATGCAGCGGTCTTATTGCTAAGCCTTTGAGTATTACATTGTGATGCGACGAACATTATATTATGTTAGCTCGTGTTGGTTACAATTATTATTGTGTTGCTATTGTAATTATGGTTGCATTCTTGTGAAATATATTGTGTGAGAAGCCTGCGGGCGAGAATGTGATGGATGGTAAACCAGGCCCGGTTGCGGTTGTGGTCCTGATGAAATGGTAGGACTGGCACGTGGAAGTCAAAGCGACGTGGTCCAGTAGACGGCACTGCGGTGCCGTGAGTGTATTGTGGTCCTGATGAATTGGTAGCCCTGGAAAGTGCAAGTCCAAGCGACGAGGTCCAGCGGACGGCGTAGCGGTGCCATGACTGTATGTGAGGAATTTTTCGTGAGGTGGGTGTGTTGTGTGGCCGAGAGCTACACGGTCTCCGAGGCTGCGCACCTGAGTTACTGCATTATGTCGTATACTGTTTATTGTGATAATCGTAGTGATCTTGGTTTTAATTTTCGCATTACATTCATCTTTTCTTGTCATTTTTTATTAATTTAGCATGCGTTGACCGTGTGTGTCTTGTGTCAAATTGTCACCTATTTCCGAGGTGGCCTGTGCTGATCCTTTCGATGATTTCTGCTTGAATGGGGAGCAGTATGATAAGAAGGTTCAGTTGTTGCTATTGGTTGCTATGCTTGGATGGGGAGCGTTACGAGATGGACATCGAGTCTAGAGTTGCCCACTTTGAGTCATCACCATAGCTCAAGCTGTTTTATTTGTAGTTCGGTTGTAATTTATTCATACTTCAGTTAACTTGGGTTGTAAACAGTTGAGACACCTTTGTTTGAGAAGTAGTAAAGAAAAAAAATAAACCGTTGGTTTTGCTTATCTATATCTGACACGGCTGTCGCAACCCTATCAAAAATAAAACCAACTTGTCCTAACTAAATGTAGCAAAGGTAGTCGGGTAACGAATCCACAGGGAGAAGGGAATCCTATAACTTTCTAAGTCTGCAAAGTAACCAAATTGGGGGTGTTTGTTTGATTTTGTCTAACAGCTAAAAAA